>KE527320.1:0-10456 GCA_000441915.1 Genlisea aurea | reverse complement strand
TTATTTTTTGACATGTCAAAATTTACAATTTTCTAAAACAAATATGTCATAAAACGTAAAAAAAATATACACATATATGGTATAAAATTGCAATATTTTTGTAATATGTATGATATAAATTGTATTATAGAGTTATAAATTATTATTTTTAAACAAATATTATAAATTTTAAAATACGAAACATAGTTGTGAAAAATTGCTAAAAACCCGTTATAGTCAACTAACTTAACTATATTAGTAAGTAAATTGAGCGCTCTATTAGTGCATAATACGATAAATGCCGGAAAATATGATGGGCTTGGGCCTGATTAATTCGGCGACGAGCCCAATGGGCCAGTATTTTAACACTCCTGGGCCCTGACTTCAGGTTCAGATCCAGTGAGAGAGTATAAATAGTCCCTGCCCCAACTCTCTCTATTCATTTTAACGTTATCGAACTGCCCACTCCCACGGAGGTAATACCGAAGGAGAGACTTGTAGCAAACCCTAGACGCGGTTTTGTAGGACGATCGTCGGACTGCAATCGACATGGCCGAGGATAACGCCGTTGTGTCTCCAGTGTCTTCTCCTGTGGTCTCTGTACCCACGGAGAGCCACAAGAGAAAGCACGAAGAACTGGAGCTCAACGAGGTCCCTGAAGATCTCGACGAATCTGAAGATAAAAGTGACGGTGAATTGGTGAGTAGCGGTCCGCGGGAGGAGGAGAATGGGCGAGGAGATGAATCGGAGAATAAGCGGCCGCATCTGGATACGAATGGCGGGGAGGTGAACGATGCGGCTGATGGCATGATTGATGGGCTGTCAGTGCCAGCTGAGGTTCCCTTCGAGAGACGTGATTCCGAAGATGAGAATGGCCGAAATTTGGATGTTCAAGAATCTAGTGAGACTGTTCATCAAGTGCTATCATCTGATAATATTGAGAAAGAGAAATGTGAGGATGAAGGCGCGGGTGACTTCGAGAAGCCTGAAGCACCAGATGAAGAGAATTCTCAGGAATTTCAAAGAGAGGGCAATGCTTCCCCATCTGAACTGCCGGAAGGCTCAGATGAAGAAATACTCACTCATAGAATGGAAGTTCCTAATGCTAAGGTTGCTGGCTAACCACGAGATTCTGCGAACTTCACATGAATCAGTGGTTTTATTTTGTAATCCTGCCAAAATGCCTCTTAAATCCGCTTTTCCCTTGCTTGTGTAGGTTGGTGTACTCATTGGAAAAGCTGGGGACACTGTTCGGTCCCTTCAGGAAAACTCAGGTGCCAAAATCCAGATTATGAGAGCTGCTGATGCGGATCCTCGGTCTTCCACCAGGCCTGTAGAAATTGTTGGCAATCGGGAAAGCATAAAGAAGGCTCAGAAGTTGATAAAAGATGTCATTGCTGAGGTAGGCGGTTCTTTGATCTTCTACATGAATTACTTCTCTAAATCATTTTTTATGTTGTGTGATATTGAATGCTTTCAACTTTAGGCTGATGCCGGTGGTTCTCCCTCACTTGTTGCACGAGGATTCAGCACTGTTCAAGCTGCTAGTGGTGGTGAACAGCTCGAAATGCGGGTGCCATCTGAGAAGGCTTGTCCAAATACATAATCTTTTTTTTTTCTCTGATTTTTTTTTTTTTTAAATGATTGATGTTGTAAAATTAATTTCAATGCTTTAGGTTGGTATTATAATTGGAAAAGGTGGGGAGACGATCAGAAGTTTGCAGACTAGATCAGGGGCTAGGATTCAGGTATTGATTCCGTATGCTTATGCATATCAAATTTTATAAAATGTCATTGCGTAGCTTTCAACTGCAATTAAAAAATGTACCCATTATATGTGCATAGTTACTGCAACAAAACCCTTCTGATGGAGATCAATCTAAAGAGAAGACAGTTCGCTTGAGTGGTACAAAGGAGCAGATTGATATTGCCCGGGAAATGATTGAAGATGTCATGAATCAGGTTTGTCTTAATATTTCTCTATCCTTTTAAAACAAGAATTTCGGTGATGAGTGCTTACTTTCCCTTTTACATGGCTTTACATTTTCGATTTATCTATCACTGTTTTAGGTGAAATTTTTGTTTTCTCATCTCTTAGTCGAAAATATATGCATTTTATGCTTGGTGTGACACTTTATTTACTACTAGTTTACTAGTAAATGAATCTTTGATTAGTTATTTTTTATTTTATGCGTTGCCCGTCTGCATATGCATTATATTCTTATGTACGTACCGTGCGCGTTCTATCATCTCCTTTTCCTTTCTGCTCTGAAATAAACTTTATATATATATATTGATGAGCTAGATGTTTCTCGTGATTTTAGTAATGTCTCCTGCAGGTAAAAGTATCTGCTCTACATGTTTTGGATTCTTTTTTTTTACATTTGCAATATTTTCTGGATAGTGGTACGCCTAGGTTTGATGCTGTTCATTACATTATTTACTTTTCCATAATGATAAAATGTGGCTTGTTAGTGCTTGTGGATTCTCAAAAGTAACTTCCAAGAACTCCCTCTATTTATGCGCTGTTTGCTGAGCATGTGAACTGTTCATGAGACCAGCACATGTTTTTTTTTGCTTTTTTTTTTGCCCGTCGATCCTTGGAATAGTTACTTAGCAATTGGAGTCGTGACTAGCTTCTTATGATGAATTGGATTTTTTTATCATGAATATCCTGAGCTTAACCCTCAATATGTGAGATGAGAACTCTCTGAGTCATGTTGACACATGGGAATAGAGGACTTTTTACGAAGTGTGTTTGTTAACCTTATCTATGAGGATCCCTTTGCTGCTTTTAGGAAGATCTGAAAATGAGAATTTCTGTTGCCATGATTTATATGTCTTTTAAGGTGAAAATTTCGAATCCGTTGACTTTAAAAATGCAGATTGGGCTTTTCCTTGCCTTCTTGGTGTCTCAATACTCGAGCACTGTTCTATTGCTTCAGAAGAAGAGAGGTATCGAACATTACCTCAACGTTGCTGGGATGTATATAGTTGGTAAGATTGCTTTTGGACTTGGAAGCTGATAATAATACTGATAAAAAGGCTATTATTGAGATGTGTGGAAAACAGTTCCTTGAGTTGCCTGCCGCAATCTTCGTGAAGTTAATACTGGTTAAAGCAATATAACTTGAAAAATCTCAACATTAGCATGCCTCGCAGTTGTTTTTGCTTCCTCGTTCTAATTTTAGGTGTCGTGTTATTTTTTTTTTCCACTACTTTTTTCTGATTTCTGAGCTTAAAGTCTAAGTCAATCCCTTTAGTTATTTCTTGCATTCTTTGACATTCCGATACTGGTTTACCACATTCCTGAGTTCTACATTGTGTGTTCTTTATCCCTCCGTATGCCTATCTTTTTAACGGGCTGAGACTCTTGTCAGGAAAGCCTGGCTTGTTCATAAGGTTCCATTTTAGATGATAAAAATTGCTTGGTATTGTTCTCTGATTTTTGGTGATGAATTATTCGCTAGAACAGGAATCTCGCAATCGTTAAATCTCCACGATGAAGGTTTCTTTATTATCTTTTTTTTTTTGTGAATGCTGGAAACCGATAAAGTATGTTGGTACTGCCTTACATTAAGTTGTTCACATCTTGTTTTCATGAATCTGAATGCAGCATGTTTGCTTGTTGATTAATATCGCTGATGTTCCTCGTCAATTTATTTCGCTGTTGTTGCAAATAAATCTTCTTCTGCCTTGTTTTCTAGAAACACTGATACTTGTTTTTACTCTGTTTTTTCACTTATTTATTCTAACACCAATTTCTCTCGTACAGAACACAAGGCAGCCGTCTCATTCTGGCATGTACAACCAGCCCGGATATCGTCCCCGTGGACCTAGTGCTCCTCTATGGGGACCTCGAGGTCCACCCCATTCACCGTACGGAGGTTACGATTACCCTCAAAGAGGTCCGTATTCCGCTCCATATCCGCCCTCATCATATGGAACTCCAAGAGGTGGTAGCTTCGGGCCTAGTTGGGATCATAGGCCTCCTTCCGGGATGCATGGAGGAGGAGGACGCTATTATCAGGTGGTTTAGTTTTTTGTTTTATTTCCGATGCATCGGATTGATTCCTGTCTTACTTCCGAAGTCCGTTTTTTTTTTTTTTCTTTTTGTTTTTCAGGGCAACTATAACTATGGACATCAGCAAGGCCCCGATTACGGCGCTCCACCTCCGTACTCTCATACTCCTTCACAACCCTACGGCCAAGTATACAACGATGCAAAGTACGACCATCACGCTTCGTCTCAACACTACGGCCATATGGGAGGATCTCAACCAGCCCCGTATTCTCAGGGCGGCGGTTATGCCCATCAGGACCAATACGGTAGCAGGCCGCCGATGTATAATATGCAGCAGCAACAAGGTCCTCCGCTGCCGCCGCATTCTCAGCCCTACGGTCCTCCGAGGCCCGGTGATGTGGCGTCGTATGCGGGCCCTCCTCCGGTGTCTTCGACTCAATCATACGGCCATGCGATGCCGCCGCCTCAGCCTCAGCCGTATCCTTATGCGTCCGGCACCATGCAGCAGCAAACTTATGCGGCCTACGGCGGCTCCACTTTGCCTACTGATGGCAGCGGCGGCTACAGCCATATTCCTTCCGCCTCCTCGAGTTACCCTCAGGGTGGCGGGTATGGATCATCGACGATGCCTCAACAACAGGCCGCGGCTGCATATCCGCAGGCCGCGGTTGCAGCAGGTTACGCATCGTATTCTGAGCAACCGGCCGCCGCTGCTGCTGCTAACACAGTCGTTCATGGCTACCAAGGTACGGCCCCGACTAGTTATCCTACTGCTGCTGCTGCTACGACTACGAATTCAGCTCAAGGGTATCAAGGAACTCCCACGGCTACTTATCAAGCTGCGGCTACTACGAATGCAGCAGCCTACGGTTATCAAGCCACTTATCCACAGGCATCTCAGCCGCAGCAGCAGCAGCCTAGTTACGATCAATCTGGAGGTTATGGAAATGCTTCCGTCGGAAAAAGTATGTCGCCTCAGTCGGGTTCTGCTGCTGCTGCTGCTGTTGGTGGTGCGTATCCGCAGTATGATTCGAGTCAGGCTTACGCGACTACGCGTTGAGCTTGTTCCGAGAAGGTTTATTATCTAGAGATGCTTGATTATTATTGTAGCTGTAATTTTTAAAATGTTCGACAGGGTGGTAGGGAGGGAGATAAATCCATCTATGTGTAACGAGAGTCCAAATCCATGATGTTATTATGGATGGCCTGGACCGATGCAACCCCTCCCACGATTAGTCAGTCGACAAAACCACTCTCATCTAATGTATTTCTTTCATTTTGTTTTTAGATTGGATTCAATAATGATATGGCATAGCGAAAGTGGTATCTATCGATGGATATATGTAGGGTATGGTTGTGTATCTCTTTCTTCTCAGCCGTCGTCCAGGAGAATGGTCGATTCGTTGTGGATACCGAGGTCCAGGAGGGATGCCATGTCATCATCAAGCACGGTGGGCAATGCCGAACCCTGTTCGATTCGATTAAAGGGAAGTCAGACACATCGGAGAAACGGAAAAACCGGTATGTTTGATTCGAAAAAAAAAAAAAACCTCTTCTTGAAGAACAAGTAGTATGGGATTGTTGATGGAGTGCAGTTTGAAGAAACTTGTGCACAGGTTCTTCAGCTTCCCTACCTTTTGAAAAGAAAATAAAAAAATAAAACATGTTTTACTCTATGATCTACTTTCTTCGACTTGAAAATCATATCGTTATGCTTATCGTTGTGTACCGTTGTCGATGCAGGGAGCTTCTTAGTCAGCGGAGCCTTCTCGCCCATCGATGCACCGATGCATTTCAAGGTCACGGCTACAGCAGCAGCATGAGAGGGTTTGCTTAGATTCATTGAATACTCGGTAAGGTAAATCAACACCATTTGGATACGTACAGATTAACCCGGTCGCCATTTTCTGAGGTCCTGATGTCGCCGTATCGGATGAGGGTCTCGCATCTTCGATTCCGTGAATCGTTTTCAGTTCACAGAATCTGCACACAAAGTCGAGATGATAAGAAGCAGCTGGCAGCAATATGGAGACAGAAAATTTCTTGCATACCGAGGATGAAGCCTCGGGATTTCTCGTTCATGGACCGTCGACATCACCAAACGCACATACCTGACGAGGAAAGCGAGACCCGCTAAGCTTCGAAAGAAACAGAACAACACAACATGCAGCTTTACCTAATTTCGGAGTCCCTTCTCTCACGAGGCATAACCTGCAAATGCCAATGAATAAGGAGAGGAGAGATTGCTTACAGACAGAGAAGAAGGTATAGAGATGGCTTACTTACCTCACTCCCATTGAGTATTTCGACCTTTGCTAAACGAGCAATGAGTACAAATCTCGGTGAACCACCTCTCCCCAAATCTGAAACAGGATTATCAGAAAGCCTAATGTCCTGCACGATGCCGTTGCATTAAAAAAAAAGAAAAGAAACACAGGGAGAGTGCTTCCTTTGAAACTATATGATGGATGGGATGCTCACCGTCAGTTTCGGAAACGAGTTGAGCGAATCGACGCACTTCGGGTCTTCAATCAGGTTCCCTCCTGCAAAAATCTCCATTTTTTGAAGCATGAAGTTTCCATGAGAGAGTTTCTTGAGATTGATTTTACTTACGTACCGAGATGAAGGCTGCGTAGGTTCACGAAAGGAGGGCCGATATCGACAGAGTTGTGCAGATCCGGATCCGGGTATTTTACATGCTTTATATTGTTGTTGTTCAGAAATAGCTGCTCCAGGCTGAAGTTTCAACAAGATGAATCCATCCTGTAGTGGATTTGTTAAGAAGAAAGTGGATCATAGTAACTTTACCTGGACAGGAAAGACAGATTGAGGATGTCATCCCAACTGGATATACAGTTGTTGCTGAGGTCGAGGAGTCGAAGAGAATTAAAGCCTCGAGTCGCGTCGGATGAAACCGGCTGCTACAAAACCAGGGAGAAAACTGATTACAATATCGCTTTTTTTTTCATTCCAAGTTAGGTAACTAACTTAACTAACCTTGATCTCTGCTAATAGGTTTCCAGTAAGATGGAGCTCCTCGAGATCAGGGAGTGAATATTTGAGGACTTCTATATGCTTCCATTTCACTCCTGAATGGTTCAACACTAGTACCCGAATCCGACTCAACCGGGCTGCCTTTTCGACCTCACGAGATATCGAATTGTGGGATAAATTCAGAACAGTGAGAGCCGGCAATGCTTCACATACAGCAAAAAAATCCTGCAAAAAAAAAAAAAGCATCAGAATTCGGGAGCTTAGATTTCCAGCAGGATGAAAAGCATACTTCCCAATCGACGAGCAAGTTTCCAGTCAAGTCAAGCTCCTTTAAATCTGCAAAGAGAAGAGCAGTTGAATTTTGTCAAGAACCACCGGCATTGCAGATTGGAAATAAGTTGAAGAATTGATTCCTGAAGGCTTACTGGGCAGAGTTGAAGAGATGGAGGTAGTTGATCCTGGAAAACTAATCCCCAGATGAGACAACGATGCACTTGTCATCTCCTCAAATCGGCTCAATCTGGTCTCTATTTTATCCTTGCCCAGTAATTGGATGGATACTCTTTGCTTTCTTGATGACAGAACGTACATCTCATCTGGTGTTTTTTTTTTTTTTTTGCAGAGATGACAGAAACAGGTTAACGCATTTCGTCGAACACGTTACGGACGTGTTTTTAGGGTTTACCTTCTTCTTCCTTGGTAGAGGAACTTCGATACCGGATTTCGAGGGCTTCTAACAGAGATCTGCCGGCGCTGACGTTATTCGGCCGTAAGAACGACGCCGTTTTAGGTCCTCGGGCGTTGAAGTATCGAACTCCGTTGTGTGAGCCGTCGTGCTTGCCGTCTCCGTCGGCGTCCCAGTCGACTCCGATCCACTCATCGAGGTACCCCTGCAGGGTGCCGACGAAGCCGACCGTGCCGGTCCTTCGCGAGTTTCCGGCGTAGTGTACTCTCTGGCCGACCCGAAATTCCGGTGCTCGCCGCCGCACCGACTGTTGTTCGGCCGGATCACGGCGCTCGGACATGGTCTGCAAATCCCAACCAGCACCGGTTTTAGAATTTACGTAAATATATAATTGAATCAAGGGCAAAATAGTCATTTACGCTATTATGAACAAATTCTTCATGGAGTTTTCGCCTGATGGATGATTGATTGTGTTTTCTTCTCTCGTTTCCAGAAACGAATTCTCGGAGTTGAGGGGTTTATGGTGTATCGAGTTATTTTCTCAATGGCGACCCAAACAAGCGGCCGGCGAAGCCAAGTAGATGAATTCTTTCTGCTGATATCGATGGCTGAATGAGTATGAGAATTGCGAGGTATTGGTTTAGATCTCTTCTGTTTCTGAAAACCCTAGAATCGAGTTCTCTCAATGCACATCGCTCAATTTATTCTGGGCGTGTGCTTAATGAATTAATCACATCTGGGCAGAGACAGGTTCATAGTTTGTGCAGTTTGAGTTCCGATGAGCAAGGCTTGGATACGAGGAAGAAGCGTGTGCAGTGCAAATTTGTGTGCGAAATTGTTTCTATTCTTCGGAATGACGGGAAGGATCTCGAATCCAGATTAATTAAGCTGGCTCCAAGGTTATCTCTGTACACCATAACTGAAATTTTTGAAGCTCTGAACACTCAGAGAGTATCGGGTTTGAAGCTCTTCATCTGGATACGAAACAACAGCCCTAAACTTCACAAGAGTGCTCGCGTCTGTAGCTTACTGATCGATAACCTCGGGAGATTAGGCGCCTACGACACTATGCTTTTGATGCTGAAAGAGTTTTCATCTCACAACATCTGTTTAACATATGAGGCTTTCGGATTTCTACCCGTTTCGGCTTCGACAGAATCCTCTTCATTAGCTGAATCCACTAAAAGGGTAGTCGATTTTCTGAATCAAGCCGGAGGGTCGTGTCGAAATTCGGGTTTATATGCATTGGTTGAGATGTTCAGCGCACTGGATATGTTCCACATGGCCAGATATGTCATGAAGATAACTGAAATCAGAAGAGTTTACTTTACCGTGATGATCCGTGAAATGTGCAAAAGGGATCTCTTTGAAGATGCGATCCGTTTGATAAAAGAAATGGAGGAATCCACCCGATTTTTTCCGGATGCCAATATCTACAACCACATTCTGGGAAGCCTTCTCCGTACTTCCCGAATCGACGAAGCCTCGAAAATCTTCAGCAGAATGAGGGAACTCGACGTTAAACCGGACGGAATCACCTATGAGATCCTCATCAATTCACATTGCAGTTTAGGCAGGCTCGAAGATGCTAAACGACTCCTGGACGAAATGGGATCGATAGGAATCGAGCCCCGGATCGAGACTCATGCCCTTATCATCAAGGCCATGTTTGCCACGGGAGAAGAATACGAAGGTTTACGGAAGCATGTGGTGGAGTACAGTGGGGTTTATCGAACTTCCGCCAATACGATGCACACTTTAATGGCTGATCTTCACTGCAAGAGAGGTGATGTTTTGAGAGCTGCTGAGGTTTTGTCTGAAATGATGAAGTGTCGGAATTTGAAGCCTGATTTTAATGTTTATATGGATGTTGTGATGAAGCTGAAGAGAGCTCGTAGAGTTGATTTAGCCTGGGATTTACAGTCCATGTATAGCAGATTTTTGACCGTCGGATGAAAATAGTCAATGGACGATTCAGATGAATTGCGGTTTAAATGGGCTATTTTGTTTGGGCTATTTTGTTTAGGGTTTCGTATATTTAGGGTTTCTTAAACCCTAAACTGGGCCCATTTATATTTAGCGCTCTGTCTTCTTCTTGGCGACGGTGTTGAGGTTCGGAAAATGGCGGAAATTGTTGATGCTCAGGATAATCCTCGCAGCGATGTCATGCTTTTTAACCGTTGGTCGTACGACGGTGTTGAGGTTCGGAAAATTTTTTTTCTTCAGTTGAGAGGACGTAATTGTTCTGTTTTTTGTTTACGAGTGTCGTAATCGATAACTGCGTTTTTTTTTTTTTTCAACGGATCGTGCTTTTTTTGTGAAACGGAATCTTGGAGTTTTTCCATCAATAAAAAGAATCTTGGAGTTTTTCTATCGGATACTGTTTATGTGTTGTTGAATTTGCAGTTACGAGGAGTAGAAACTAGATGATTCCTTCTTTCCGTTGGCCTGTGAATCTGATTATTTGTATTTACGATTTTTTTTTTTTTTTCTGCCTTGTGTTAGGTTAATGACCTTTCCGTCGAGGACTACATTACTGCAACTGCTGCAAAGCACCCGATCTACATGCCCCACACCGCTGGTAGATACCAAGCCAGACGTTTCAGGAAGGCACAATGCCCGATCGTCGAAAGATTGACAAACTCACTCATGATGCACGGCCGCAACAATGGAAAGAAATTGATGGCAGTCCGCATCGTCAAGCATGCTATGGAGATCATTCATTTGCTCACAGACCAGAATCCGATTCAAGTTATCGTCGATGCTGTCATTAA
>KE527311.1:0-17997 GCA_000441915.1 Genlisea aurea | reverse complement strand
CGATCCAGTTAATCTAACTTCATCGATTTTCAAAAAAAAAAAAAAAAAACAGCCGCTAGATAATATTAATGAATGGGTCCGACTCCGATGTCAAATTAAAAAAATAATTACACTAAAAATTAAAAAGATGACACCAATGTAATTATTAATTCAAATGGATATTCTCTTTTTTCCACACATGAATTCAATTTTTCTCTCATGTTAAATGAGCAAATTTTCTCAATAAAAGAAGTAAGCAAATTTTCTCATATGTATTAGTTTATCATTATTATTATTATTATTAGTGAGATTGCGAATATGTGCCAATATTTTTTTTGGAGTGTATGCAATTTGAAAAATCTATGTGTTTATCATCTACTCAAAACAATTAAAAAAAAAATAAAAAAAATATTATGTTACATCTATATAAACACCCTTTGAATTGTTGATACTTGATACTAGATGTAGAATAACAAAAGATCATTAAATTAAAACAAAAAAACTCAATTATACAATCGGAAATTCGAAAGCATGAGAGAGAGGAAACGTGATACCTCAATCTTAAATGAAATGGAACAATTAGTTGATAAAAAAGAATTGACAGAACTAACAAAGATGGTGAAGACCTCAAACTTCATATGCACATTCTGTTTTAAAAAATTCAACTCGGCACAATCTTTGGGAGGCCATCAAAATAAACACAGGGAAGAGCGTTTACAAGAGAAACTAAATGGCGTAAGAAACAGACTCCAGTATCGAAAACTCAATTATCTTCTTAATAACAGAAAGTACGATCAAAACCCTTCCAAGGAGCTCAATCTTTTGGCAACTGTCGGTGCTAAGAAGGACGTTGATGAAGGCATCAAGTTAGAAGAATTTGAATTGCATTTGTAAAATATAATATGTGTGCATACAATCAATAGATCTTTAGCATATTTTATTTGAAAGATTTTTTTATTTTTTTTTAAACGAAAGCAAGAACGAATCATCAAATTGATGGAAAACCAAAATACCCAATTGAAAATTAGTGATAAAAAATTAAATTACTACCTACATAAAAAGAATGAGCCTCATTATAAAAAAAAAAAAATAAAAAAAATTGAACCTTATACCGACGTATATGAGTATTGAAAAATGTATTAAATATTAAATTAATATTCTGAAAAATTTGTACAGCCTATTGAAAAGTAAGAACATCAATAATTTGAAAAGTAAATTTTGAAAATTTAATTTTTCAAATATAACTTGAAAATTAAAATTTTGAAAAGTATCTATTTATTAATTTTTAAATTAAAATTTAATTTTACGCCTAATTTTTAAAATTTACATCAACTTTTAACAGTTTTACAAAACACATTTAATTTATCTCTACTCTTTTTAAAAAAAATAAATAAATAAATAAATTTAAAAATTAACATTCAATGATTAAAAACAGTTTTAAAATTTACATATAGCCGTCGTTTATTTTTAAATTCCGTCAACATTTGAGGTGTTTTACTAAATTACCCCCTCTTTAAAATAGATTTAAAAAAAACAAAAAGCCGATCCTCAACTTCTCCATCGCGAGGGTTCGGCCTTCGAACTTCACCGACAACCTCTTGGACGCGCGACCTGCCAACGATTCGCGAGCTGTGGAGTTTCACAGTCACAGACACCTCGGCCCACATTGAACGGGATTTCTCGAATTGTCCATCGAGATGCATCGAGGTAAGATTTCTTCCGCGGATCGATTCTGTTATTTATCTATTTCTTGGTTTATGCTTTATTTCGATATTTTAATTCTGAATTTTGTAATTTCGTTTTGTCAAAAAAAAAAAAAAAGAATTTTGTAATTTCGTATGGGTTTGGCCATTTCGTATCAATTTCGGGATTTCGTATGGGTTAGAGAATTTCGTATGATTTCGGAACTGACTGTCGCCGTGTGTTACTGTGCTTCGTTTTTACCATGAATTTATTGGATGCACTTAATAAGGGTTCATTTACTGTGTTTCGGAATTTAATGGTTCTTTATTGGATTCTGTTATGAAGTGATATGAAACGGAAGCTCTGGCGCCTTAAATCGCGACCGGCCTGGCGGCGGCGGTCGGCAGGCGCGTCACCGGCGATGAATGGGACGACTTTTGTGAAACGCCGCG
Source organism: Genlisea aurea (assembly GCA_000441915.1). Taxonomy (NCBI): domain Eukaryota; kingdom Viridiplantae; phylum Streptophyta; class Magnoliopsida; order Lamiales; family Lentibulariaceae; genus Genlisea; species Genlisea aurea. The sequence goes on along the minus strand of KE527311.1, from coordinate 15,883 downwards.
ATTGAACAATCGGCAGGACTAAAACTAATTGGTTACAAAACTAATTTTTCAAAAACTTCCCGGCATTACAGGCTTGATCAATATTTATTCTATATAATTGGGCCTAGGCCCAAATATACCTAGCAGATTCATTTCCCCTATTTGATCGATTGAGGAGGAATCGTTTGAGCTATTACCGTCCCTTCGTATTGTTGTTTGGCGTAGCAGATCGGAATCTGTATGTTATCTTTCTCGATCTGAATTGCTTTTTTCCCCCTGATCTCACAAGCTTGCGAAAGTTTTGTACGGTGATCGCACTGATAGGGCGAAGAAGATCAGACATCTGGGAGTCTTGAAACGGATCCAATAATGAATCCGTTTTCCTCCGGCACCCGACTGAGGTCAGCGCTGAGCTTGTCTGTTTAGTATGGATATTGCCCTCATTTTGCAGTGATCTAAATCTTGTTGGATTTGCGTACTTAGAAATTTTGTTACAGGATAGGTTGAGTCATATACTGAAGTTTTCGTAATGTGTATGGGCTGTTTTAATTGGTTAATTGCCTAGGAGCTCACTGGTGATTCAGTATAAAGATATAGAGGGGTCTACAATTCGAAAGCAATATGGCAGTATTTTTTTTCAATAAATTAATTGCTTAATTTGATTTTGTGGAGGCATGGATCTACAGTGGGTGATATGTGAAAAATGGCGAATGGATAATTTAAACGCTGAATGTGACCAATCATGCTCAAGAGTTCTGCAATTGAGTGTATTTTTCTTTTTAATTGATTCGTCTTTCTCATTGATTTATGTTCTTTTTGGAATGTTTTGATGGCTACTACTAGGTGTAGTGGCATGTATTTTAAAAATTGAGATGTATATGATGTCCTCTGCATTAGGAATTTCTTCAATGAGATGAACAAAACTCAATTTGGTATGCTGTTATAGGGACATGATACGGGCAATACGGGCTTGCAAAACTGCTGCAGAAGAACGTGCTGTAGTTAGAAAAGAATGTGCTTCTATTCGGGCGGCAATTAGTGAAAATGATCAAGATTACAGGCATCGAAACTTGGCAAAGCTCATGTTCATTCACATGCTTGGTTATCCAACTCATTTTGGTCAGATGGAATGCCTAAAGTTGATTGCATCGCCTGGATTCCCAGAAAAGAGGATAGGGTATCTTGGGCTTATGTTGCTTCTTGATGAAAGACAGGAAGTTTTGATGCTTGTCACCAACTCAATAAAGCAGTATGCACTTCTGCCTGCTCTTTTGCATTTATTCATTTAACATGAAAATGAAGAAATTACCATCTGCCGACATCTGCATATATTTAAAACACGAAATTTGCATTTTTAGATTTTGGAAGACAATTTTCTAATGATGTATTGTATTGAAGAATTATTTTAAATATGTTAAGATTCCTTAATTTTGTGCAGAGATTTGAATCATGCCAATCAATACATTGTTGGACTGGCGCTATGTGCTCTGGGAAATATCTGTTCTGCAGAAATGGCTCGTGATCTTGCTCCTGAAGTAAAAAGATTACTTCAATTTAGAGATCCTAATATACGGAAAAAGGTATTTTTGTGATATTTTACGTAGATTAACCGTGTCTACAGACAGGATTCCTGAATCCGAGTGTAAAATTCTCTCTGGGTTGCTATGAAGTTGATTTAAGTATTTTTCATATTTATCCTTCACATTTTATGGAAATGGAAGAAGAATTTTTTTTTTTTTTGATCTTTTAATTTTTAATTAGTATTTATCTTTTGTGGTTGATCCGTCTCATATATTTACCTTTCATTCTAATTATCAAAGATTGGGAATTTTAAATAGTGTAGACGACAGCTTATTTTGTATGTGGCATATGTAGGCGGCATTGTGCACTATTAGGATAATTAGGAAAGCTCCCGACCTGGCAGAGATCTTTATAAACCCTGCTGCTAGCTTGCTTAAAGAGAAGCACCATGGGGTCCTATTGAGTGGAGTTCAGCTCTGTACAGATATCTGCTATGCCAGTCCAGAGGCTCTGCAACATTTTAGAAATGTAATTTCCAGCAGCTAGCTTTTTGCTTATATTGGTAACCCAAAAGAGAGTGTGTGGGGAGGGGTGTGGGAAGGTGCAAAATTTTATTGGCATGAAAACAGGCTGATTTGTTTCTTTCTTTCTTTCTTTTTCTTTTTTTTTTTCATGTTCTAGAAATGTGTAGATGGCTTGATTAAACTACTGAAGGATCTTGCAAACAGTCCATATGCACCCGAGTATGACATTTCTGGGATAGCAGATCCTTTTCTACAAATCAGAGTGCTCAGGCTATTGCATGTTTTGGGTAATGGGGATGCTGATGCTAGTGAGTCTATGAATGACATACTTGCCCAGGTAGCATATAAATCAACAAATACCATGCTGAATTTTGTTTCTAAAGTTTTAGTTGCTGGTTTTCTTTGTCGTAGGTAGCAACGAAAACGGAGTCAAACAAAAATGCTGGTAATGCCATTCTATACGAATGTGTTGCTGCGATATTTAATGTTGAAGATAATGGCGGGTTGCGCGTCCTGGCTGTCAATATTTTAGGCAGATTTCTGTCAAGCCGTGACAACAACATTAGGTTTTTCCACCTTTTTCTTTTTTTTTTTTCATTTATTTTCTTTATGGCATGTTTAAGCATGGACACTGGTTTTCATGGTTTTTGGATTTGGATTTTAAAAGTGTTGGGCGTATCCATCTCAATAAGTTTTTAATTCCTCAAGAAATCATAAGTATTGCCAAAAATGATATTGGAGTTGGAAATCTGTTCAGTTTGGTTTGAACTTATATATTTTTGCGGAGTTTGGTTTGAACATTAGTAATTTTATGTGTTTCTGCCCAATTAGAGAGCTTCAGTTTGTAAACCTCAACTTCACTTCATATACAATCATTAGGTGGGTTTCATTTTTTCTGTGTTATGTTGATTAAACTTACAAATCTATGATCACCGGCAATATTTTGTCTGCAATTGATACTTTCGGTTTCTGCCCACTGCCAATTCTTTTTAAATCCAAACAAAATAGTATTAACATTGATTCTTCCATAATCAGTAATTTCATGATCTGTTTGAGTTTTAGTCTAAGTCAGGACTTGTTTCTTCAGATATGTTGCACTGAACATGTTGATGAAAGCTATCTCCCTAGATAGTCAAGCAGTGCAAAGGCAACGTGCAACAATATTGGAATGTGTGAAGGTACCTAATTCTTTCCATACTTTCATAAGAAGAAGAAAAAAAAAATACATGTTAAGACTGTTTAGTACATTTCACTGAAAATTTAATTCATCTTCTATACATAGATGCATGTATTTGGGATGTATATCTAGCAGTGCTCTTTAGAGCTGAGCTGACATCATAAGAATTCTTGTTGCCCCTTTTGCTCTTACATGTATCACACTTCAATTCCAGGATTCTGATGCTTCAATACGTAAAAGAGCCCTGGAGCTTGTTTATCTTCTTGTAAACGAAAGCAACGTAAAATCTTTGACAAAAGAACTGATTGATTATCTAGAAGTGAGCGACTCAGAATTTAAGCCAGACCTTGCCGCCAAAATTTGCTCAATTGTTGAAAAGTAATTTATCCTTTCAAAATCTATGGATACTGCTTGTTGGGGCCGCATTTCTGCAGTTTGTTTAAGTCTCATTCCATTCTCTTTTCACGTCAGGTTCTCCACTGAAAAAAGGTGGTACATTGATCAGATGGTGAAGGTTCTTTCTGAGGTACGTTGTATGCTTTTTTTAATACAGTACACCAAAAAAAAATTTTAACCTTTGTGATTTCTGAAGGAGTCATCTTGATATCTGTTATAGGCCGGGAATTATGTGAAAGATGAAGTGTGGCACTCACTAATTGTTGTAATTACTAATGCTCCTGACCTGCACGGGTATTCTGTCAGAGCCCTCTACAAGGCTGTACAAGCAGCAGGTCAACAGGTAGGGCTTGTACATTATCTTAATAATTGAACTAGAAGGCCCTAATGGTTTCTTTCTTTTGTTAAATTCTCTATATATTTTCATCAGGACACACTTCCTCGAGTTGCTGTTTGGTGCATTGGTGAATATGGGGATATGTTGATTAATAATGCAGGCATGCTTGATGTTGAAGATCCAGTGACCGTGAGTATATCCATTTTCAATTCTTAATAATACTGTCCTTTTGTAATACTGTCCTTTTGTAGGTGTAAATGTTTTTATTGTATGATGAAGTGAATCCCTATGAGATTACGTTATGAAATCTCTACTATTGTTTTACTGGAAAACGAAGTAGTTTCTTCTTTTCTATGATGTATCTTCCTGTAAGTTTAATTTCACCAAACACTCCTATGGTTACTATATACCAAATCATTAGTTCCTGTTTAGGATCATATTTAGATGTCTTCAGGTGGAGATGTATGCTAACCAACACTTTCATTTTGTGACATTTGTTCAGGTAACTGAATCTGATGCTGTTGACATCGTTGAGGCTTCATTGAAGCACCATTCTTCAGATCTCACAACTCGAGCTATGTGTTTGGTTTCATTGCTAAAACTATCAAGTCGATACCCTTCATGTGCAAAGTATGTTCATAGCAATTTCCTCTTTTTGCTAAAGTTTACTGTGTTATATTATTGAACTGCTAGAATTCTAAGATTGCTTCTGTCAGTTATTCTCTTGATGATTTTCGATATAATTTAGATGAGGAGCACAAAAAAACGAGTGTAATTGCATAAAAATTTCAAATTTTCTCTCTAAATGTGGTTGCTGTCCTTAGAATTTCTTTATAGTCCAGGTTACTAGATAAGAGATTAGAATCTTCTATAATTACCGAGCTTGGCCTTCCTGCCTAATGGCTTTCACTGGATGAGCTACATTTTTTTTGGGGTTCGGGTTATTTCTTTCTGGGAAAGATGGTGCTAATATTTTGTTGTATTTATATTTGGTTTCTTACAGCCTGAATGCTGTTCTATCGTATTTGAGTTAAAAATCTCTGGTTTAGGGTGTTTGCATTTGATTATGCCTATTTAGATTCATTTGTAGAATAAGATGATAAATAATGAGAGCATACATCAATAGTTTAATGCGCTAATTGTTGATGATTTACCTGCCACGATATTTTTGGCTGGCCATTTTAAGCTTCAGAATTCACGATCTTTCATGACTTTACATGTTACAGGAGGATAAACGACATTATCTTTCTTCAGAAGGGATGCTTAATGCTTGAGCTGCAACAGAGAGCCATCGAATTCAACTCGATAATTCAGAATCATCAAAAAATAAGGTATGTTTTTAACTTCATGCGAAAATTTCTGCATCGTTTTTTTATGCAGTTCATTATGCTACCATTCCCCCCAATTCAGATCCACTCTAGTTGAAAGAATGCCAGTCCTTGATGAGTCAGCCTATAGTGGGAGGAGAGCTGGTTCTGTACCAGCTGCTGTTTCAACTTCACGGGGTGCTCTCCCGAAATTGCCGAATGGCGTCAGCAAACTGACCTCTTCTCCTCTTGTCGATTTACTCGATCTCAGTTCTGATGACATCCCTGCTGCATCCACCCCTTCTGCTCCTGACTTTCTTCAAGATCTACTTGGGATTGATCTCTCTACTAATTCTCAAGGTATTTATTTTTTTTTGTGTGTGTGTTTTTGAACAGACTACAGAGCTGAAATGTGATTTGCTGAATTGTATAAAATTTTTTAGCTGTCAAATTGTGCTCTTTATTTGCACTGCAAACATGATGTTTTCTATGAATACAGGGGTTAATCCAACCCAAAAGAGTGGAACCGATGCACTACTAGACCTCCTGTCCGTTGGCGACACTCCAGCTCAGAGTACCTCCTCACCTGTGCTGGATATACTATCCACCGTTGAAGATAAGAAAAGTTCAGTGAAATTGTTGGCGCCCTCTTCTTCAGTGATTGATGATTTACTAGGTGGTTTCGGACCCAGTGAAGAATCATTATCAGGTAAAATAAAAAAAATGAATGACCAAGCACATAAGAGTCTATTATCCTTGATCTTTAATCTGAATTGCAGAAAACAATGGGACAGCCTATCCGTCAATTGTAGCGTTCGAGTCAGCTTCATTAAAATTGGAATTTAGCTTCTCGAAAGAAGCTGAGAATCCACAGACTACCCTTATTGAGGCCCAGTTTCTGAACAAGTCAACCAATGTTTACTACAATTTCGTATTCCAGGCTGCAGTTCCTAAGGTAATGAATGGACGTGCAGTAGTTTCCTAAGTTTTTTTTTTTTTTGGTCTCTAAATTCGACCCTTATAATAAATAATAGTGATGCTATGCAGTTTCTTCAACTTCATCTGGATCCTGCCAGTGATACCTCTCTACCAGGAAGTGGCAACGGATGGATCACGCAGAAGTTACGAGTTTCCAACAGCCAGCACGGCAAGGTACCACGATCAGAATCAATCATTCCCTTGTGTTTTTTTTTTCGCTGGCCCTGAATTTGTTGGCTCTAATTTTTTTCAGAAATCACTTATTATGCGGATAAGGATAAATTATGAGGTTAATGGGAAAGGGGTGTTGGAAGAAGGGCAGATCAACAACTTCCCCCGTGATCTGTGAACTGTGAAGGGGTTTCGATGTTACACTACCAACTTTAAAATGGCTGGGCTGGCCTGGCCTGGCCCCCACCAAACACACAGGCGATTTAAAGCTTTTATAAGTAGTGGCATTCATGCAATGCAATGCGTCTACGAATCAGCATTGGACTGGATTCATTTTGTGGGTCATCGTTGGTTTGCTGTTATAACATTTTTCACTTGTGTTTTTTGTATGTTTATTAATTTATAGATGCGCAATGAGATTTGGTTGGGAGTTCACTATTTAATGGGTTGGAGAGGGGAGAGTGGAGTGGGCAATTGGGCAAAGCCGAAGTTAATGTAGTGATAAGGCTCAGGTTCTAAAATTTGCCGCGTCGTGTGTTGGGTGAAATGTGCTGAGAAAACTTCTTCCTCTTGAGCTTACTTTGGTCCAATATTTTTCTGTTCTCGTTGGGTAGATATGAATTCAGTAGTTTCTGATGTCATTCATTCTGGGCCTTTGAGCTCCAACCTTGAACACTTTTCGCTTCGGAACAGTTCCCTCCCCAACCCTCGTCTGGTACGTTATGAAAACGCGAGGTTACATTTTTTTTTTTTTTGGTTTAATCTGATGAATTATTAGGACTTACGATATGTGATGCAGAGGATTCGAAATAGAAGAAGTAATCTGTTCAACAATTCAAGGGTGTCGAAAGTCGTGTCTTATTATGGCCTTCGAAGTCCACCTTATGAATCCGTGAGATACATACAATTCCTTGATTTTATCTCAGTATACGGGCTATGGTGATGAAGTGTTTGTTGCTTTATACAGAATGCATTGGAACCGTTCATGAGCAAGAGAACACTTGAAGTGCACTGGGGTGCTCATCATCGTGGTTATTTGGACGCTCTCAACAAACAATTAGAGAATGATGACATCCTCTACGGCTGCACTTTAGATCAACTCATTCGGGTGACATATAACAATGGGAACCCATTGCCTGAGTTCAATAATGCAGCTCAGGTATGAATCCTCTTTCAGCTGCATTCCTATTATAATATGATTTCCCTATTCTTTCAGGTTTTAAATATTGATTCTCTTGGTTTTAATTTCTAGTACCAAACTTGGATTCCTTTGAGATGATAAATGTTTAGTGTTGCTGTTATAGAGAATGATGTTGTAGTAAAAAAGAACATGTAGAGAATGATGTTTTTTATGACGTTTATGCAGCTTTGGAATCATGACTTCTTTTGGGAATCCATGCAACCGGGAGGCGGTGGCACGCCCACTGATTTCCTACTTGAGAAGATGGAGAAGGATTTCGGTTCGTTTTCTGATTTCAAACAAGGTTTCAAGGAAGCTGCCATGACATCGTTTGGAGCGGTGTGGGTTTGGTTGGTCTGTAAGTCGTCGGTGTTGATGATATAAAAGTAAATTGACACACCAGCCGGAGGAGCCCATGATATATGATAATGATTTTTTGATTGTTGCAGTGAAGAGGGAGAAGAAATGTTTGGAAATTGTCACAACATCGAATGCAATCAATCCTTTAGTGTGGAATGATTTTGTAAGTACTCCAATCCTATCCTTAGCATACTGTATTAAATTATGTGCGATGCTGTGATGCAATTTTTTGTGGTGCAGCCACTGATGGGTTTGGATATGTGGGAGGTAAGAAAGATGCCATTTGTTTGGAAGGGGTGAAGGTGTGATTTTGATTCTATACTATAGTTGTGATTGATTTTGGTTGCAGCATGCTTATTACTTGGACTACAAGGTGAGAGAGTCTGAAGGTGATAGATATTATTCAAGGTGATGATATATATATATATATATATTATCGTGTCTGTCTGTTTGTGTGTTTGAATAGAATGACAAAGGCAGATACGTCAGCGCTTTCATGGATCACCTCGTCTCGTGGAATGCAGCAGCGGCTCGTCTCGCCCGTGCACAGGCTTTTGTGAATCTGGGTGAACCAAAAATCCCTGTCGCTTGATTCACTCATGATGCAGACATGTTATGTATGTGGGGGTACAATGAATGAATCCTACATGAAAATGGCACATCACAGTGATAGTCCATATATACATACATACGTTAATAATTAAAACGCTGGACCAAATGAGAGAGAGGGCCTAGGTAGGGCTCAATCAAGAAGAAAACCTAGGTCGCCGCCGCCGCCGTCACTGGGTCTCCAAGAAGCTGCCGCCGGGCTGGCTGGTTTGGGAAGTCAAATTTGTTTCCGATTTTTGGAAACAACTATCTCCACAGGTGACAGCAACTCCGATTTTTGGGTTTCATTTCATTTCCCCAATTCGATCGATTGTGGGAATCAATCAATCGTTTGAGCTTATTCAGCTCAATGACGGCAATAATATTCAGCTCGACAGCATGCAGGCAGTTACTTGAAATGTGGATTGCTGTCTTGTTTTTCCATTGCTCTGAATATGTTCTGGCCCTCTGTTTTCATGGAAGAAACAGTGTGAGTCTGAGTTCTCTTTTGATCAGCCGAAACTATGTGCTGGCCATGGGATGTTCGGTTTCCGAATACCTTGTCGAAATACACATGTTTCCGGGGCTGAAGGAGCATTGGGGAATAAGCAAGATGGGGCTGGGTATGGTGGTTGTAGGTGAAATGATACGGAAGTTGGCTATCATCACTGCGGGTAGGTCCTTCACTCATCTCATCAAGAGACATCACGAGCAAAACCACGTATTGATAACTCATGGCATCTATGGGTACATGAGGCACCCAAGTTACTGTGGCTTCCTCATCTGGTCTGTGGGTACTCAAATCATGCTCTGTAATCCGATTTCTACATTGGCATTCGCGTTGGTCGTCTGGAAGTTTTTTCAGCAGAGGGTACCTTATGAGGAGTTCTTCCTGGGGCAGTTTTTTGGTTCGGCGTATCAAGACTATTCTCTCCGTACCGCTTCTGGCATCCCTTTCATCAACTGATCATCTGATCGATGATCATTATTTTCGTAATTGTAAGCTGTAAAATATTTTTCTTTATTAAATTTTACAAGTCAATTGGCACGTCACCGGCGACCAGGACCTACCCAACCCTAGTGCCGTTTGTTGTTGTTCGTCTAATCCGTTTGTAACTTTTACCAGCATTTGGTTTGGTTCCACCATCGCACTCCGATAGGCAATAGGCAATACTTATCCTCCACCGTCGCCCGAGATTGACCATCACTTTTTGCTTGTATCAATCACAATGGCGTTTCGCAGGATTTCTTCTCTTGTTTCTCGCTCGCTTCTGGCTTCCCCTGCAGCAGGTGCGTACGTATTTTCGATGGACGGTGATGGGCTTCTGCGTCTTCTTCGGGGGTGGGGTGGGGTGGGGCGGTTCGCAGGATATATGGGGCTCTAATTCTATTATCGAAATTTACCCTTCCTTTTCAAATTTGTTCTTTTCGACCTGGATGTAGTTAGTGGTTTCCTTTCGTCGATATTGATCATTCGCAAATATGTAGGAAAATCGAGATTGGCAAGCAATGGGATTTACCGTTACAGCACCGCAGCAGTTCTCGAGGATCCAATCAAGCCGCCTGTCAGTGTACAGTATGATAAGCTTCTCATTAATGGACAGTTTGTAGATGCAGCATCAGGTTACAGTTCCTTTCATCTTTTTTCGGTGTGACACTGCATCTTTTTTTTTGTGAAAGCTATAACTACTCGGGCTGTTCAAACTAGGGAAAACATTTCCAACTTTGGATCCTAGAACTGGTGAGGTAATTGCACATGTTGCTGAAGGTGAGGCAGAAGATATCAATCGAGCAGTTGCATCTGCTCGCAAAGCTTTTGATGAAGGCCCCTGGCCCCGACTGACTGCTTATGTAACAATTTTTCTTCTATATATGCACGCCATGTTTTATCCTGCCCTTAATTTTTTTTAGTTGAAATTCTTCAGGAGAGGCAGAGGATACTCTTGCGTTTTGCTGATCTGGTTGAAAAGAGCAATGATGAGATTGCAGCACTGGAGACATGGGATAGCGGCAAGCCATATGAACAGGCAGCTCAAATAGAAGTTCCTATGTTTGTTAGACTGTTCCGTTATTATGCTGGTAGGTTTATAGTTTGATTGAAATGATGAGTAAATTATTGCTTATGTGTTATCCTTTTTGATTTTCTGCAGGTTGGGCGGATAAGATTCATGGAATGACCCTTCCAGCTGATGGGCCACACCATGTTCAGACATTGCACGAACCAATTGGTGTTGCGGGCCAAATTATCCCGTGGAACTTTCCACTCTTGATGTTTGCTTGGAAAGTTGGGCCGGCACTGGCTTGTGGTAACACCGTTGTTCTCAAGACAGCAGAGCAGACGCCGTTGTCTGCTTTCCTTGTAGCAAAGTTACTACATGAGGTAATATTTGAATTATTCTTTATTTGATGGTTTATCACTGATGGTGTATCCTTAAACCTTCAAATTGATATATTTATCTTACCTACCTACATATATTATGTGATGATGTTAGATATCACTGATGTTATTCTGATAGGCTGGTCTCCCTGATGGTGTTCTGAATGTTGTTTCTGGATATGGCCCAACAGCAGGGGCGGCTCTTTGCAGTCATATGGATGTTGACAAGGTAAAATTCTCATTAAGCGTTTGTAAATGAAGTGTTTCTTTTGATTTTGATATTACAACTGGCAGTCAATGATATCTGATAAAGTATTGATGATAACATAGCTTGCTTTCACTGGTTCAACGGACACTGGGAAAATAGTTTTGGAGTTAGCTGCCAAGAGTAATCTGAAACCAGTTACACTGGAGCTTGGAGGGAAGTCTCCATTCATCGTTTGCGAGGATGCTGATGTGGATCAAGCCGTTGAGCTTGCACACTTTGCTCTATTTTTCAACCAGGTATCATCTCATGCTTTTCTAAGTAATGCTGCTCTTGGACTTATGCTGCTGTGATCCGAGCACTTGCAGGGACAATGCTGTTGTGCTGGATCCAGAACATACGTTCATGAAAAAGTTTATGATGAATTTCTTGAGAAAGCAAAGGTCCGTGCGTTGAAACGTACTGTTGGGGACCCGTTCAAGTCAGGCATAGAGCAAGGTCCTCAGGTATAAATTCTCAATTCATGTTTGGATGGGTATTTGGCTGGCTCACATGTGTTGCGATATCAGATCGACCAAGATCAATTCAACAAGATCCTTCATTACATTAGATCTGGTCAGGAATCTGGAGCTAGACTTGAAACTGGGGGGGAGAGATTTGGTGAAAAGGGCTATTACATTCAGCCAACTGTCTTCTCTGATGTCAAGGTAGTTACGGTACCTTGAGAGTGTGTTGGTGTTGTGTGTTTTTTAGATTCTCTGACATGGTCTCCAGGATGACATGTTGATTGCGCAAGACGAGATCTTCGGTCCTGTGCAGTCTGTTTTGAAGTTCAAGTAATAAAGTCGTCGTGTGTTGGTTTATTAATTAAGCTAGCTAGCAGCAGCCTGCTGATGGTAGGTCGTTGTGTTTCAGAGAACTGGATGAAGTGATCAAGAGGGCAAACAGGACGAGGTACGGGCTGGCGGCTGGAGTGTTCACGCACAATATTGATACGGCAAATACTTTGACGAGAGCGCTGAGGGCTGGAACGGTATGGATCAACTGCTTTGATACATTTGATGCTGCGATTCCTTTTGGGGGCTACAAAATGAGTGGCATTGGACGAGAGAAAGGAGAATACAGCCTCAAAAACTACTTGCAAGTGAAGGCAGTGGTGACTCCGATAAAGAACCCGGCATGGTTGTGATGTGAGTTCAACGTCCCATTCCCAATTCTCATATATATAATAAATAAGATGGAGATGGCTGGCTGGCTGGACTGGGCTGAGATGAGAGTTTGATGTTTTTATTACTATTATCAGACCCCATCCATGGCCGGTGGCTGTGTCTAGGCTAAAGAAATAAGGTAGGTAGGTAGGTGCCTGCACATTTGAATAACTGTGGTGGTTGGGACACGTGCTTGAAGTTTGGCCATTGAAGCTAGAATTATTATCACATCATTTGTGGTATGAGCTGCCTGTCAATCGTGATAATGGGGGGTGCAACCGCCGACGGCGCCGGCACTGAATCTGCAGCCCTCCTGATCCCTCAACAGCAACGGCAGCACCATGTCCCTCAAGACTCCTTCAACATTGCCTACGTAATGTACTGCGCACTGGGTGCCGGTTTATATTTCCCCTTCAACGCTTTCATCACTGCAGTCGATTACTTCAGCTACCTCTACCCCGAGGCTGCCGTCGATCGTGCCTTCTCTGTCGTTAACTTCCTTTCATCTGTGGCAGCTCTATTGCCGGTCATTGCTTTTGCTCGCAAATCCGACTCTTTTTGGAGTGTTAATGTCGGTTACGTTATGTTTGTGGTATCCTTATTGTCTGTACCACTGGTGGATGCGTTTTATATCAAGGGAGAAGTTGGGTTGTACGGTGGGTATTATGTTGCTGTGGGCGCCTGTGGATTATGTGGTGTTGCTACTAGTTTGGTGCAGGCAAGTGTTACGGGGAGTGCAGGGTTACTGCCTAAGCGATATATGCAGGGTTTGGTGGCTGGAACTGCTGTCTCTAGTAATAATCTGCCTTGATGTATATATGGGATTTGTTGGGCCTACCTTAATTTGAGTCTGGCTGCAGGTGTGATGGTTTCGGCATTACGCATCCTGACAAAGGCTGTGTGTAGTCAAGACGGCGGAGGACTGAGACTGAGTGCTGCCATTTACTTCGTTGTCGGCATCGCATTCATGCTACTCAACATCGTTTTCTACAATCTGTCCCACAAACTTGCAGTCGTCAAATATCACCAACAGCTTAAAGCGAAAGATGAAGCAAGCAGCCTGTGCCTGTGGGAAGTGGCTGGCTCCGTAAAATGGTATATTTTGAGCATTTTGATCACATTTGCAGTGACATGTAGCATCTTTCCCGGATCAGTTACGGCAGACGTACAGTCCTCATATCTTAAAGACTGGTATCCCATCATTCTGGTAATGGCATACAATGTGTCTGATCTGGTGGGGAAGTCGCTGACTTCGATTTATATAGTGGAGAATCCGGGAACAGCCATGGTGGGGGCATTTGCAAGGACATTGTTCCTTCCTGCGTTCTATTTTTGCTTGAAAGGGCCGGAAGTTTTCAGAACGGAGGTTCCGGTGACGGTGCTGACATGTTTGTTGGGTTTGTCAAATGGGTATTTCGCGAGTGTGCTGTTGATTAAAGGCCCCAAAAGTGTGGGGCGGAAGGATGCTGAGACTGTGGGATTTCTGCTGGTCTTTGTTTTAGTTGTTGGGCTGGCTGTTGGTTCGGTGGCGTCATGGTTTTGGCTTCTCTAATAATCTCTACTCTCTAGTGTTGTGGGTGGGTGGGTTCAGGGTTGGTTGCCGCGACTTACCAAACCGTTTGTCAATACGTGCCAAAATATATGAATTAAATTGTATTTTTTTTGGCAAAATTTGTATGAATTAAATGTGCCACCCATTTGTCAATACGTGCTTTTTTTATTTTTTAAGTTTGTGAATTGCTGTTGAATCAAACGATCACTTGGTCGCCCTGCGTCCACCCCACCCGGATGCCCGTACATTTGTTGGCTTGGCCACCTCCGTTTATTTATTTGGTTTGATATGTGGTGTATGCCCATCAGTTGGTTGATCCGGGGTAATGGGTGGCGGCAGTGCGAGAAGTGGATCTGTTCCTGCCGACGACGGCGCCGGCGCTGAATCTGTTACCCTCTTGATCCCTCAACAGCAGCAGCAGCAGCATACCCCTGAAGACTCCTTCAACTTTGCCTACATAATATACTACACACTGGGTGCCGGTTTCCTTTTCCCCTTCAACATTTTCATCACTGCAGTCGATTACTTCAGCTACCTCTACCCCGAGGCTGCCGTCGATCGTGTCTTCTCTGTCGTTTACTTGTTCTCATCTTTAGCAGCTCTGTTGCTAATCATTGCTTTTGCTCGCAAACCCGACTCTTTTTGGAGGATCAATGTCGGTTACATGATGTTTGTGGTATCCTTATTGTCTGTACCGTTGGTGGATGCGTTTTATATCAAGGGAGAAGTTGGGTTGTACGGTGGGTATTATGTTGCTGTGGGTGCTTGTGGATTATGTGGTGTTGCTACTAGTTTGGTGCAGGGAAGTATTACGGGGAGTGCAGGGGAATTGCCCAAGAGATATATGCAGGGCCTGGTGGCTGGGACTGCTGCCTCTGGTAATAAATATTCTCGTTGTATGTATGCATGTATGTATGGATTGGATTCGAGCTTACGCCCGTTGGCTGCAGGTGTGATGGTTTCGGCATTACGCATCCTGACAAAGGCTGTGTGTAGTCAAGACGGCGGAGGACTGAGACTGAGTGCAGCCATTTACTTCGTTGTCGGCATCGCATTCATGCTACTCAACATCGTTTTCTACAATCTGTCCCGCGAACTTGCAGTCGTCAAATATCACCAACATCTTAAAGCGAAAGATGAAGAAGCAAGCAGCAGCTTGTGGGAAGTGGTTGGCTCCGTAAAATGGTATGGTTTGAGCATTATGATCATATACGTAGTGACGTATAGCATCTTTCCCGGGTCGATTACGGAAGACGTACAGTCCTCGTCTCTGAAAGACTGGTATCCCATCATCCTGGTAACGGCAAACAATGTGTTCGATCTGGTGGGGAAGTCGCTGACTTCGATTTATATCGTAGAGAAACCGGCGACAGCCATGGTGGGGGCATTTGCAAGGACATTGTTCCTGCCTGCGTTCTATTTTTGCTTGAATGGGCCGGAAGTTTTCAGAACGGAGGTTCCGGTGACGGTGTTGACATGTTTGTTGGGTTTGTCAAATGGGTATTTCTCGAGTGTGCTGTTGATTAAAGGCCCCAAAAGTGTGGGGCGGAAGGATGCTGAGACTGTGGGATTTCTGTTAGTTTTGTTTTTGATTTTTGGGCTGGCTCTGGGTTCCGTGGTCTCATGGGTTTGGCTTCTCTAATCTGTAGCTAGCTGCTCAGTGCTTATCAATAACATTTAAGAAGGCAGCAAACTAGTTCGATAGAAGGGAATTGGTATTATTGTATTTTATACCCCTTATTTTTTTTATTTTTGCGATAAATATCCATTTTATTTCATAATTGTAATTTATACCCCTTATGTTTTATTTTGTAGAAAAATATATCCTTTATATTTCATTTTGTGACAAAATATACCCCTTATGTTTCATTTGTGATAAGCAAAATATACCCAATTTCATTTGATAACGTCATTATTCATTTGATGACGTCATCAATTTAGATATATTTTACAAAAAATATGAAACAGTATAAATTGCAACAAAAAATATTAAATTTTCGATTAATTAACGGCGTTGGGTATA
>KE527307.1:0-14041 GCA_000441915.1 Genlisea aurea | reverse complement strand
CTGTAATTATCAGATATATTTGCGACAGAGCCGATATTATGGCACTGTTGCAAAAACTAGGCATTTTTTGTGGTAATACTATTAAAAATCAAAAACAAACTAGAATTTGACATGAGAAATTATAAAGTACTTATTTAATAAATATAGAGGCATTAAATGATAGATGTTGGTATTCTTAGTAGGCATAGTCTTTCTCAAGACTCAGATTATATTAAAAGTAGTGATATAACAATGAAGGTTGGGTATTATGCTGGTGCAATCCGTGTAGAGCAAGGAGAATATGCTGTAGTTGATATAGAACGTAGTATAGGTACATATAATTTAAATCAATGTATAGCTCTATATGCCTCAACTAAGCAGAGGCATGGTTTAGCTCATATTGATGGTCATTCTCATGTAACAAGTTTATATGCTTTTCTAAATCTTATGATAGAAGGCATTGAAGGTGAGAAAAATCAAGTAGAAATTATATTGTTTGGAGGACAAGGAGATCCCAGTGGATTAAATTATCCAGAACTAAATTTAAGTAAAGTTAGACTTTGTATAGCACGGCTTATTGAAACTAAAAAAGTACAATTTTACGTTAGTAATCCTGATGATCCTACAAATAACATGCTTGTACAAAATGCATTTGTTGATATAACAATTTCTAAAGAATCTAGTCATCGCTATAAGTATAAAGATATAGTTTTAGAGAGGCAAAAAAATGTCCTGAAAGTTTACTTAGGACTGCCTGGTGGATTTCTTAGTAAAGAGCGTGCATTACATTTAAAACAAGAACTAATACGCAAAGGTGGTTATAGTGGTACATATGATATAGTTCCAGCTTTTATTGGAGAGGATAAAACTGTTTTATTAGATATTGACGTTTTATTAAAATTAAATCAAGGTGCCGATGCTATTAGAAGGTTGAAAGATCCAAGAGATGATTCCATTACTATTGAATTTGACTACGGAATAGAATATTTAATAGAACAAAGAAACATAGCAGTTAATAAGCTTATAGAACTAATGATGAGCATGGTGCCTATAACTGAAGATAAAGAAGAATTTCGGAAGAATTTGTTCGAAATATTTACAGAAAAGGTTACTCCTATTTATATAGGAGAAGGCAGTGAAGATAAAAATAAAAGAATAGCTGAATACCTTTACAATGGATTAACTACAAATACTGCGAGTCTTGAACTCTTAGAACACATAAAATCTAAAATAACAGAAAGGAATAATGCCTTAGCAAAAAATAGGCTTAACACAATAAAACATGCAATTGAAGAACTAGCTAAAATAGATCCTATATTTGAAGACCCAGCTGAAAAAGAAGTGTTACTTCAAAATATCTTGAAAATTTATAATATGGGCAATAGCGACAAACAAATAGTCCCTGAAGCATTAAAAGAAATAGAATCAAAAATTTATTGTGCTGAAATTACTGAAAGACAATTTGCTGAAGGTTTAAAGCAGACAGATTCTTTACTTGGACAATTATATGTTGTTAACACTTATGATGATATGACAACATTATCAGATGCGGCACAAGCAATAGCCAAAATACTAGTATCGTATTCAGAAGAAGTTGGTAGAAAAGAAGTTCCACAAGAATATTTACGACAACAAATACATCAATTGAATTCATGCACTTTATTACCAGGTTCCTTAACAATGCTTGAATACAATGAAGTTTTAACAAAAAATAAGGTAATAGAAAAAATTCGTAGTATTTTAGTTACATATGTACAAGACTGCTTTCAAATAAATTTTACTGAACAAGAAAATGAGGAGATGTATAAATTTCTAGATTTGCTAGAAGGTAATAATTTAGGAGAAGAAATAGATTTGATGCTTAATAAAATGTCAGCTTTTATTATGAGAAAAATTTTAAGCGAGGAAAATTTATTTCCAAGGAAAACATTGAAGGTGCTATGACGAATCATTTCAAAGCCGTATTCGCTGAAATGAAAAATACAGAAGATAACGAAAGCAAATTGTATTTACCAAGTTATTTACAGGGATCAGGAATAGGTGATAAAATAAAAATAGAACTTAAGGAAAAAACTGAAGAATTTGTTGGCTTTAATCAATTAACTTTGTCTAAACGAATTTCTTTAAGGTGGGGATTATAAAATGGTATTTAAACTTAATTTTACAGAAATGAAAGAAGAATATATTGAATGTCTTAGAGAGATCTTACAAGCTTATAGTAGTAATGAAAATGACATTATGATGGCAAAGATCAATTTAATCATATATAACTTATTCGAACAACTAAAAAGAGAGCGTTCTGGCTTACAAGTAGATTTTCCTTATGCGTATTCTAGGCCTATAGAATTTTTAAATTTCTGTAAAGAGAATTATTATAATAAATACCCATTTGTAGTGGTCTTGCTAACTATATATGAAAATTATGCAAAAAGAGACCTTGATCCTGAAAATAGGCTGCTAGCAAACGCAATCGATCATTTAAAAAATATTGTTCATCAAAAAACTGTAGTTCAACCACTTTTCTTATTAGCATCTATTGTAAAAATAATTACAAAAATTGAAGAACCAATAGAAGAAGAGGATTTAGCTAATATACCATTAAGTAAGACTTTGATACAAAGGATCCGTGAAGATCTGTTTGAAACAGGCTTTCCTTTGCTTGCAAAAAAAATTAATACCTGTATACCGCAACAATTTCGTGAAACCCTTCCTTATAGTCTTATTGATTGCCATGCATTAGAAGTCTTAAATAAAGCTGATACAAATAGCCATTTATTTAAAGCACGTTATCCATTTTTTAAAGAAGATATTATTGCTTTTAGTGGTGTATTAGAAAAAATATTATATTATGAAGCATCTCGATATGATGACAGTCAAGGATCATTGCTACCTAGTATAGATGAAAAATTTTCTGGACTAGCTAAGTTCAAAGAATTAATTAATAAAATAGAAAATAATCCTATTAATAAGCTGAATTATTTTTTAAGAAATTCATGTGAGATACCATTGCATACAGCTATACTAGATGGAGATGAAAAGAAAGCCTTAGATATTATCGATAGTTATGAATTGATCGAATTTAAAAATTTTATTTTAGATGAATATGGAAATATATATAAAAATAATCATGAAAAGACTGATGTTTTAGATTTTCCATGTAAAATTCAATCTAATAGTGATGCATGTAGTATTGTTTATTTGGATCCAAGCGAAGATGCTATTCAGAATGGAAAAAATAGTATTTTTGAGCAAAATAAAGAATATAAATCAGCATTACATTTAGCGGCAGAAAGAGGTATGTTACCAGTAATTAAAAGGTTACTAGAAAAGGAGATCTCTGTAGATTTAAAAGATATTTATGGACGTACCGCATTACACTATGCTGTTTTAAATGGTAATGAAGAGCTAATAAAATACCTTGTTCTAGAGCAAAATGCTTCGGTTAATGTCCAAGATCTATTTAAACAGGCTAGACCATTGGATTTATTATATGAAAGTGAAAGAACATATTTCAATAAAGACATATTCAGATTACTTAACGAAGGTAAAAGTTTGACAGCTGTAGAGCTTTTTAGAAATATTCATCTACAAAGAAGTGAAGAGGAAGGTAGAGAATTAGGTGATTATAAGGGAGTAATTATGAGAGACTGTGAGAAGCTCTTAAGAGATGTACAAGTTTCACAAGATTTTATTATGCAACAAGAAGAGCAAACAGTTTTAATTTTTTCTAAAAAAACATTTAATACTAGCTCTGGTTATTCACCTAGCAGTGTGCCTACCAGCAGTCAACATATGCAACGGGTAGTTTTAGTGTGTCCGTAGGGGTATAGTTTCATAGTACGCCTATTCTATGCAATGAGAATAACTTACTGGGGGGAATAAGCAATTCTTCAGGAATTAACGGGTCGTCAATAGTTACATTTAGCCCATAATATCTACATAAATTAGCTAAACCTATTCCCCATACAAATAAGTCTTCATCTGGGCTATCGTAAAAATCAGCAGTAAAAGGATAATCTTCTTTAGAGCTTTTACATCTTTTTTTATGGTTTATTATAAGAACCGTAAATGCCCAGTTAGCTTTTTCTAAGTTACGCTCTAGTAGTGCAGCCAGTACTAAATAATATCCCATAAACTCACTAATATCATATTTTGGATCTTCACAAACAGCTTTTAATCTAGGCAGCCATGATTCTAATTGTGATCTATTATTTTCTACTGAATATTTTAAACTATATCCAATTGATAATATAAATTCATCATCATATTTATTTTCTATTTTAGGCCTATTACCTATATAGCAGGCGATACGCATAGCAATCTCTATATCACCAGATGCCAACGCATCTAATAACCTGCCAAACAAAAGCATAGAAAACAATGATGGCGCCATTGGATCAAGGCCAGGATTTGGAGGATCACTTGGCGATCTACTTTCAAATATGTCAAATAACTCTATTTGACACTCTGCTTCCTTTTTTAAGTTATTTTTAAAACTATTTATATCTTTATTAAGCAAGTAAAATAACCTAGCTGCTAAAGCATATTGATCTTTTAACCCATTAGCATAGTAACCAACTCTTCTATCATATTCTCCAGTGCTAAGCCTATGTGCTAATCTAGGAATTCTTTCCTTGGTTTCTTTAAGAATATCTCCCCACCTGTTTAATAACTGTTCTTTTGTTTTTTTAGTTGCTTTAGCCATTCCATCACCTTGCATAAATTCATTAATAAAAGATTATTTCGGTCTAGGTTTAGGTGGCGGCGCTCTTGGAGGGTTGTTAATAATTACACCGTTTTCAGTTGGGGTTAAAGAGTACCATTTATTTATGCCATTAGGGCGTAATACATTAGCTTTGTATAATATTTTACCTGGGTTGTCTCGAATCAACTTTGCTGTTGCACGTATTTCAGGATCAGCAGATTTTTCCATTGTCCTAAGAGTTTTTTCAATCCAAGGCTCACTCATTTGCAAGCCTTTACCTTTGGTTTGAGATAATTTTAATTCGCCAGTTGCACTATATTTACTTTCAACTATAAAAATTTTCTCAATGGATCCATCGGCAGTTTTTTGTACAAAAACTCCGTCAAGACCTTGATTTTTTGGTAATTTACACGGCAGCTCTACAGCACCAACTCTAGACAGGCTAATACAAGGAGTATTTTCACCACCAATAGACTTAATCACATTGGATGCTTCTTTAGGAATAATGGGGTGGCCAGTTGCACGAATTTCTCTAGCCTTTATAGCAACATTTCTTGTGGCTTTAGCAACATATAATTCATGCTGAAAGGTTAACAATGATTTTTGAGGTGGTAACATTTTGCTTGCCGCAACTAATGAATCGCCAGCCAAATCTAATGCTCTAACACTTAATTTAGAAGCAATGCCAATTCCAGTTTTAGCGGCACCATAACCACCAGAAACAGTAGTTGCAACATCAACCAGCATTTCACCACTTTGCTTGCCTGCACCAAAATAATCACCTTGTTTAAGTTTTACATCAACTTCTTTAAGCTGAGTTTGAAAATGTGTTACTATAGCTTTACCAATTATTCTAGGGTTTTTAACAACTGGATCTAATACTGCATGAACTGCCTCATGGTCTTGATTAATTTCTTGTTGTAATCTTATTCTTGTTTCTTCAGATAAGACGCCAACATATTCAGGATTATTTAATAAATTAACTTTAGCAGCATGGTTAACCACTTTATATAATAATTCACCGGTTCCGACTACTAATTTAGCTGTACCTGTCACAATACCAGCTGCAACGCCTAAAGTGGCTGTTGAGGAATCAAGTTCATGTTGAGCGTCTTCTAGTAAAATTTCTCCATATTGCTGGTTCCAGCTTTTGTGACTAGTAGAAGAGTTAGAGCTAGAAGCTCCTTTATTTGCTTCACCAGACTTGGCAATAGAGCTAGAAGTTGTTTCATAAAGCTCTAAAAACGATTTAGGCCCCGGTAACTCAAATTGATAATGTCTAAATTTATTTGCTTGCGATAAAACACTAGAAGAACTAACTTGCTCCGGCTTATTTTCTATATTACCAGAAGATTCAAAGATTGCTAATTGCGTCTTACTAGGTGTCAAGCTACTTTCTTTTAAACTAGATTTCATAAATTTTTGTTCAAATTGTTTAAGTTCTGCGCTGCTATCAATAGCGTCAATTCTCTCATTAATACCTGATAAAACAGCTTGTATGTCAAAACTTCTACCAAGAGCAGCGTATCGTCTTACATGAAATGCTAACTCTCTACCTACTTTATTCTTTAAGTTTTCTTTATCACCTTGTAATAATAGTTGTTCCAGTTGTTGTTCTTCTGTTAAGCATTCCCATTGTGGCTCTGATAATGTCGTATGTGGTTTTGAAGCTAACGGCACCTGATTAGCGGCTTGCTCTTGCTGCTGTAATGCCTTTTTTATTTCGTAGCTCTTTCTTTGTTCTTCCATTTTACTTGCAATTTGAGAACCAGCTTGTTCACCAAGATAACTTCCTATTGCCTCAGCTGCGCTAACTGTAAAGTTATGCACTACTTTACCACCGTGAGCTGCGGTAACCGCTCCTGTTCGTATAGCACTTTCAAATAAACTCTTATTTAATTTACTATCAATACTAGCTCCACTAAATCCAGCAACCCCAGAGCCAATTAATGACATTATGTCTAACTTTCCTTTACCGTTAACAGCCGTTGATACTCCAGTTTGCACTCCATGTTTCAACATGTTATTGGCAGCTGCGGTAGTTCTTAGAGCGTTTTGACTTGCTTTTACAGTTAGGTCTTTTCCTTTAGCTGCAGCAGGTAGTTGAATTTTAAGTTTATCCATAACTCCAGCTGTTATAGCTCCTATTGCCGCTCCTTTAAATATGTCTTTAAGTCTACCTCCGCTTAACGCTGCGCTTACCGCCCCACCAATGGCTGCTGAGGTTATCGCAAGCGTAGTGGCGCCGGTTATACCCATAAGCGAACAAGCAGCAGGACCTACAAAACAAGAGGCAAACGCACTAATAGCGATGCTAAATACACCGCCAAAACGCTTCTTTTTCTTAGGTTGTCTATATTCTGGTGGATCGTAATGCTCATATTTTTGAGTAATGCTAATGCCACTCTTGGCGGTTATTTCTTTAATTCCAATCGCTTTTAATTCAATGCTGGCACCAACTAATTTGCCGTTGGCAGTAACGGTTAAATCACCTTCACTTTCTATAGTGGCAGGCACAAATACTGGAACTATTGCGTAATTTCGTCCCTCGGCACTTATGGCACCTTGCCAAATATGAGTAGTACGTAATCCTTCTAAAAACGCATCTCCCTTAATTTCAATATAAGTACCACCTGGCCCAGATTTAATAGTACCTCCGAGCTGAGTAAATTTTTCACAACTAAGAGTAATTTTTTTAGCTTGTAATAATCCACTTGCTGGATCCGCTTGTTGAATACTTACGGTTACTTGGCCAACGGAACCATTGTAAATTACGGGTACTTGTAAGGTATTGGCGTATTGTGATAAATGGAAATCTATAACTTTAGCATTTAACTCTCCATCTATTTTAGTAAAACCTTCTAAAATCCATTGGTCAACTTCTACCGCTAAGTCTCCTCCAACTAAAGTAACGCTACCTCGGTGGCTATAAGCCTTTTTAGCCATAATCGATAAGTTCTTTAAAAACTCTATTTTGCCATATTGTTCTACCGAACTTTCGGAGTATAAGTCACCCTCAATACCAGCAATAGTGCCATCTTCTTTGATGGTAATATTATATTGACTATCTAAATCTAGATGAGTTGCAAGTAAGGAACCTTGGGTTATCTCTATTTGTTTAGCTCGAATGTGTAAGGTTTCTTGGGCATGGATTAAAGCATTACGATTAAATTGACCATTAATAATGATGTGTCCTGGCACATTGATAGTTAAATCTTTGCCAGATTGTATTTGAGAATTATTATACCAAGTTCCTTCAGCAGTTAAGAACTCAAATTTTAAATCACCTGGTGTATTTAAGTTATATTTAACCTGGCTGCCATTTTTTAATGTTAATGATAATTCTCCATTGGCTTCTAATACCGCATTTTCATATTCAAAATTTTCTTTTACTAACAGCATTAAATCTGCTGCCGATTTAATTTCTCCTTTAGAAAATAAATTTATTGCTTCTAAATATAAAAAATGTTCAGCATATAATTCAGCGTCAATATAATTACAAACCTCTTTTCCAATAATCTCTAGTTTTTGATCGCTAAACAACACCCCTAGATTATCAAAATTATTTTCGGTAATAATTTTTGCAAGAGTGTCAACATGGATCACACCTTGTTGTAAATTTCTAAATATACCTTGAATTGCTGCTTTTAGTACATGAGCATTAATTTCTCCACGGTTGAATAGCCACCTGGATTCAGCATTTAATTCATCAACTTTCACATTGCCAGAATTAGTTATTCCTTGGGAGACAATGTCAGCTTGTTGTGCAGTAATAGTGCCTAAACTAGTATTGGTAAACAAGCCACCATCTTTTACTTGACAACTAACAGTTTGATCCGATTGTAGTAAACCAGAGTTTTTAATTTTTAAGCCAGAAACCAGCGTTAATTTTTCAGCAGCTTGAATAATGCCGGAATGTAAATTTTTAATCAAAACCCCTACATTTACGTCAACTTTTTCTCCACTAAAAAGCTTACCCGCATTTTCTATAAATTCCCCATTCAAGCTTAAAACCTCTGTGCCATAAATATAGCCACCTTGTTGATTATCTAAAGTTGGAGTGGACACTTTAGTTTGCGCTCCAGATATTTCAGCGGTATTTACTAATTCGGCAATTGCTTTTAAACTTAATAATGCTTCGCTATTAATTGAACCTGTTGACAGATTAAATAATGAACCAAAGAAGGTACCAGAAACTCCTTTATGACCAGTGATTTTACCGTAATTGGTTAAATTATCTTTAACGACTAAATTTATTTTTTGATTAGAAAGTATTGTTCCATTACTGGTATTAATAGCGTTTGTTTCTTTAATTGTTAGTAAGGCTAAATCACATTTTTCTTTACCACAAATCATTCCCGCGTTAAAAAACAAAGAGGCTACAAATAATTCTAATTCTCTGGCTAATATTATTGCATTAACATCATTAGTGAAATCACAACAATCCCTTATAGCAATTCTATCCGCGGCTATATTACCGAGATTTATTATTTTGCCAAGTTTGGTTCTAAAGGATAAACGTAAACGATCTGTAGCAACTATATCGCCATGTTGTTTATTGGTAATATGTTTTTTGGCATCAATATAACATTTGCCATTAACTGCTATTTTGCCTTTATTATATAAAGCAGCCAATTTAAAACTAGCTTCAAGACCAATAATTAGATTGCCAGTATTAATTAAAGTTTTTTCATCTTCCAAGTATAACTTATTACGCACTATAAACAACTTATGATTAGAGAATAATGCCATTTTTTCGGTTGCGTCACGTTTATACAATATAACTTTAGCTTCATATACATCTAGTATACCGGAGTTTGTAATAGAATGTCCTTGGTAGGTAAATCTGCCTTCTGTAGTACCACAGAGGCCTTCATTTATAAAATCAGCTTGTTCAAGAATTTCTAGACGCTTATGTCCAACTAGACTGCGTAAGTTATGTATAGTACCATTGGTTGTTATTCTGCAATGATTAGCTGTTATGGCTGCATGATTATTAAATCGTTCTGTTATATTTAATTCCAGATTATTCTTTACCGATACAGTTTTAGCTAAACTAAGAATATTAGCAGTAATTGATAGGTTACTTAAATTTAAATCCCAATGATTATTACATGAACCATATGTAGTGACAGACAAACCCAAATCAGAAGAAACTTTATTTATGCTAATTAAACCGCTTGGTTCTATAACCGCTTGGATTTTTGCAGCTAGATCTTCTGGCAACAATTCTTCTATTTTAAAACTATCGATCTTCTTAAAGTTTAAAATTTTACTATAATGTTTTGTTTCCACACTATCAGAATATACAATCAATAACTCTTGTGAACCCCTATCAGCTTCTATTTTTTTAATATCAATATTTATCTTTGGCATATACTATAATCCAATACGAAGACGATTTAGTTTCAGCATAACCTCTTGTTGATCAGTGGAAGAGTCTTCTGAAAATCGTTTTCTATCAATATAACCATCTCGTTCTGCTAATGACCTTAAAATATTATCAGGATCCATTATAGAAGTTGCGCTACTTAAATCATCTTAACTGATTGATCATCTTCCTGCATCACGAATATCACCGTTTTATTAAATTTAAACTGTTTTTTTAACATACTATACCTGAGGTCGTGGTCTATGCCTTTGTTCAGCTTCTTCATCTGATGAAGCTTCTGAATCAGATTCAGGATATAGTAACTTATTAATTTTTTCCCCCAATTCATCTGCCATTTTTTTACATTTCTGAAATAAGGACTCTGAGCCATCGGGAGCATTCTCAACTAGAGATAAGTTAACCATATCCTGATAGAACTGTTCTCTAACTAATGGATTTTGTATTTGAGCAATATTTTCTTGTGCAACTCCTGCAAACCGTGCATAGGCTAATATAAAGTTGTATCGAGCATCTATTTTGTCAAGCTTCGCACAAAAAAATTCCCTTTTGTTTGCTAATAATGCTCTTCTAAAGTTTTGGCCTTCAGCAGTTTTATTGGCAAGAACATGTAAAGCTACTGCTTCTATTATTTTGGATAGCACATCAGGTAAAATTGGTTGAGTTGTTATTGAATTATCCACCAACTTACTCCCCTCCCAATAAGATTTTAAAAACGTATCTAAAGGCATATTGTTAATTGCAGCAACCTCTGCGTTCCTTTTAGCTGCTTCAGCATATATACCTCGTCCATGAAATTGATAATTATACGTTGCTGCTTGGTTAGCAAATTTTAAGGATATTAAAGGGACAGAGATATTTATTGTTGGTAACTCAAAAAACATCTGTACTGAATAATTAGCCCATGCTGGCCTTATGTGAGAACTAAATATCCAAGATCCAGTACTACCACCACAATTTCCATACTGGGCTGTTTGGGTGCGTTCTCCAGTGTATGTGGCTCTTATCTGTCCAACATTTAATTTAACTGCTAAATTTATAACATAATCAATAGTTATATTATTAGAAGGGTTTTGTAATATTGGATTAATCCTAGAAAAATCTACAGAATGTTGGCCTTTAGCATCTATCAAAGGATAATTTAAACTAACGTATCTTTCTTTCGGTAAATTAGCAATATAAGTTTCTGCGGCATCTATACAATGTATTTTGAAAAAACGCGAAAAATCAGCAATATATTTTTTAATGGCTCTATTGGTTTTACCTTTATATTTATCAAAACTCGCCATATTTGCTATTTTAGCAGCCATCTCATTAATCTGTTCAGGAGTTAAGTTAGAATAAGCGGAAGTTGTTCTTAAGGATTCAAAACTAGACTCTGAAGCTATTGACTGTATATCCTCATCTTGAGCCTGTTGATAGCGGAAATGCATATGAATACCATTATCAGCTGCTGGGACTTCTTGGGCAGGATTTAGATTATTAAAATTTATAGGCATAACGAATCTCCTTTTGGTTAAAAACTTTGCGTCTTTAAGGATAATTCAATAATACACAACTAAATCTATAGATTTAGTTAAATATACTTAAAAAATTTTATAGTGAATGCTTATGTTAATATTTGCATAAGTATCACACTGATGTCAATAAGGTTTTTCACAAAAAAACTTCATGTTATCTTGCATTTTGGTAATAAAGAATTGGGTTTGGAACTTCTGATATCTGGTTCCACTATTGTTAATAATTTTTCACCACATTCTGTCGGATTTAACATCCCTGAGTGAATGGCCATTTGATATGAAATATTTGGTTTAATATATGTAATAGTAATCCCATTAGAAAACCACTTGTTGATTAAAAATTGTTGTCTAGCTGAATTTTGAATTGTTAAACTTTCACTGGCAATAATATCAATTTCTGATAATAAATTTTGTCGTATTTTGTTCCTTGATGGATGCGGATCTTGAACCAGAAATTTTACAATATATTCTCTTAAATAGCTTGCCTTAACGCTAGGATCTATTTCTTGCAGTTCAGACAACTTTATCTGATCTATAGCCATATCGCCATTTTCTGTAGTTGAATAAATTTCATCATAACCTTCAAACGGGAAAAAAAATCTTGTTCCAGCAATCAAATTTTCAATGCTTGCTATATTTCTTTGCATAATATGTTGTTCTAATTTTTTAAGGGGGCAGTAAATTACCACTGTATCCGTTTTACATTTTATTAAATGAAATGGTGCATTTAGCATCTCCAAAAAACTAGGCAACTCCACTGTATCAATAATAATTGTCTTTCCTCGAGCTAAAGCAGGGATTATTGCTCTAGCAGCACAGTATTGATACCATTCCCACAACATGCCTTCCATCGTATAGCGGATATTATTTAACTTTAGTAACATATTTCTTATTTTTGGAATATCCTCAGGATCTAAATTTACATGATATTCACTTATAACAAACTTTTCCAGTTCATTAATATATTCAATCAATTTTTTTGGATCGGTAATCTTATTTAATAAAAACAGCATTTCTTTAGGAGCTTTTTTTAGAAAACGCATAATGGTTAAATCATTCCAAATGTAATCTGAGCCAGTAAACACTAGTTGTTCAGACGATATTGAAGCATTTTCTTTAATATATTTAACAATGGAACTTTTACCAGCTGAAGAAGTTCCTATCAAAAAAACAATTCTTCCTGGTAAATATTTATAAAACCTCATTTCATTATATAATGAATCTGTTGACCAAAATAAACTTTTTGACAATTTATTATTTTTCTTGAATTGTTGTTTAGTATTGAATGGGCGTCCCCTCATAAGGGATGGAAATTGAAATAATACGTAATTATTTGTTGAACTATCATGCTCTGAATCTATCATGGCTATCCTCATTCAAAATTCTATTCAAACTATAATATACTTTTAAAAATCAATTAAAATGTTAAGTTTTTATTTTTCCATAATAAATTTACGCCATCCGATGAAGCTCTTATTTCTTGTAAAGTTATAGGTTTTAAATTCGAGTCGTTATCTATAATGAACGGTTCAAAATTATGTTCTAACAATAAAAAAGGCAATTTATCTGGCACAATATTATTGTGCTTCATAATTCCTGGGGAAAACTCATGAAGAATGTATGAAATGTTAGGCAATGTATTAATACAACCTAACAAAACTTGATATTCATAACCTTCAACGTCTATTTTTAATAACTTTATATTGTTGCCATTTAAATTTGTTGTAAGGATAAAATCATCTATCGATATAGTTTTTACTAAAGTTTGTTTCTGCTCCAATCCAGCGGTTTTAAGTAAAGAATGTCTACCTAAATTTTTATCTGGATACTTATATAAAACCACTTTACCTGCTTGCCCTGCTGTAACTGCTTTGTTAATCGAAATTATATTGGTGCTATTATTTAAGGTTATATTATCATTTAAAAGCCTAAAATTATCATCATCTGGTTCAAAGGCAAAAACCTTAATGTCTGAATTAATTTTACTTATATTTATAGCATACCATCCTAGGTTAGCTCCTACATCTAAAATTAGATCTGATGAGTTGTAAGCTATTTTTTCTAATACAAATTTGGTAAGTTCTGGTTCATAATTTTTACCTTTATAAATGCTTTTTCCTACAGCGTCTTTTATTTTGAACTTAAATTTGGTTCCATAAATACTATTTGCTGTTAAACATTTTTTCTGCAATACGTATCTACTGAAAAAATAAAAATAAGAACGTGCTCTACGTTCTTGATCTGGGTGTTTATTATACCACTCGTAAGCAGGAATAATGCCAATTGTAAAAATAATGATCGTTATTAAAATTTTATAAAATATTTTCATGCTATATTATGTTTTATTATTCAGTCATTATCAATCTGTTTTTGTTATAAAACCATTGTACCAGAAAAAATTCTGATTTTTTCAGATAAAAATCTACCCCCCCCCCCCCCCCCCCCCCC
>KE527306.1:0-14225 GCA_000441915.1 Genlisea aurea | reverse complement strand
GCAATAAAATGAAACATAAGGGGCATAAATTGCAAAGTTTTGAAAAATAAGGGGGTATAAAATAAATAAACCATACTGTGTTTTTGTGTTGGGTAATTAATTTTAGTAACATATGAGTTTTGCTAATTAATTGTGTGATGATGTAAATAAATATGGTGGAAAGGAAAATGAAGATGCTTCCAACTCATTCTCACTTATTTTTGATGGAAATTTTTTTTTTTTTTGACGTGATTTTTGATGGAAATTTAAACATTATAATTTACATAAATATCTCGACAACAAACAAAACTCGCCATTTATGTAGCTGCCGAGGCCTGGCACTATATAAACAAGCAAACACCTTTGCTCGTCCGCTCACCACAGAGGGAGGGGTCAGGGAAGGGAAGGAGAGAAAAAAAATAAAAAAAAAAATGGCTGATCAGAATCAGAAAACTGATCTCGAGAAGCCATTGTTGATCTCAACTTCCGATGAGAAATTCACCAGAGAAGAAATCGTCGAGGAAACCAAGACGCAGTTGTTCCTCGCCTTCCCCATGATGTTCGTGAATCTCTTGCTGTCGCTCATACAAAATATTTCCGTCATGTTCGTCGGCCACGTCGGGGAGTTAGCCCTCTCCGGCGCATCCATGGCCACCTCATTCGCTTCCGTCACCGGCTTCAGTTTACTGGTGGGAATGGCTTGTGCTCTGGATACCTACTGCGGCCAATCACACGGGGCGAAGCAATATCACTTGCTGGGTATCCATATGCAGCGAGCCATGCTGGTCCTTCTGGTGGTGAGCATCCCTCTCGCCGGAATATGGGCCGCCGCCGGAGATATTCTCCAGCTTCTGGGCCAAGATCCGGCCATCGCGGCGGAGGCAGGAGTGTATGCCCGTTACATGATTCCATCCATCTTCCCATTTGCCCTCCTTCAGTGTCAGTTCAGATTTCTCCAAACCCAGAACAACGTGGTGCCGATGATGCTGACCTCAGGATTCACCACTCTCCTTCACATTCCCATCTGTTGGATTTTGATTTCGAAAGTGGGGATGGGTAGCCGAGGAGCCGCACTCGCTAATGGCGTATCGTATCTGACTAATGATCTCTTTCTCATCCTCTACATTACTCTTTCCCCTTCCTGTAGACATACCTGGAAAGGCTTCAGGAAAGAAGCCCTCGAGGATGTCGCCAAATTCGTCTGGCTCGCCATTCCTTCCGCCATTATGGTCTGGTACGTAACCTAACCACGTATCTCATCTTTGTTTCAACTTTGAATAGTAAGAATATGGTCTGAGTTTTTTTTCTTTTCTGCCTGCAGTCTGGAGATTTGGTCTTACGAGATAATGGTGATTGTTTCTGGGCTTCTCCCAAATCCAACTCTGGAAACTTCCGTTCTCTCGATCACGTATTTTTTTTCTTGTGTCATCGATTTTATTTTCCGAGGAGGCATGTCAATTTTATTTTATTTTATTTTTTTTCCGACGGCAGTCTCAACACGAACAACATGATCTACATGATCCCGCTGGGACTCGGCAGCGCCATCAGCGTCCGCGTTTCGAACGAGCTCGGCGCCGGACGCCCTCGCCGTGCGCGGCTCGCGGTTTTGATGTCGACGTTCATGGTGGTCCTGGAGAGCGCGGCGGCCGTGGCGGTGATCATCGTGGGGCGAAAAATATGGGGATACTGCTTCAGCAGTAAGGAGGAGGTGGTGAGCTACGTGTCGGAGATGATGATCTTCGTGGCGATCGCCAACATAGCCGACGGAGTGCTTTCAGTCCTGAACGGGATCGCGAGGGGATGCGGGTGGCAGAAGATCGGAGCCGTCGTGAATTTAGCGGCGTTTTACATCGTGGGCATCCCTCTGGGAGGAGCGCTGGCATTCCTGTGCCACCTGGGAGGAAAGGTAACGCGTCGCTGATAAAAAAAAAAAAAAAATTGTTGATGATGATGAATGAATGTCGAACAATGGCAGGGACTGTGGACGGGAATCGTGGCGGCGATCTTCGTTCAAACCATCTTCTTGTCCATCATAACCATTAAAACGGACTGGGATGCAGAGGTAAAAGCAACATGAAAAATGTTTTCAATTATATATATATTTAGTGAAGGTGGTACCAATCGAATCCATGGGTTTCAGGCAAGGAAGGCTAAACTCAGAGTTTTCGACTCCAAAATCATCCCAGATAACATCGTGCCATGAATCCACGATGATGATGCGTTTGTTGTGCCCATTGTAATTTGTAGCAGATAAATAAAAATCTTTTTTTCTTTGTTTTTGTTTTTAATATTAACTTGGTCACGTGCCTCCAACCAGAAATCAATCGATCATGGTATGGTCTCTAGGGGACCAGATAGATAGATCCCCACGTGAATGCCGACTATATTTGTTGGAATAAATTTTTTTCATGGGTATGAAGGGACCCCATTAGAATGAATGTTTGAGACAATATTTTTGAATGGGTTCGTTCATGTATATGGGTTTTGGGGTTCATAATGAATAAATACCACTCTGGATCGGGATAATATTTTGTTGCACTTAATCCGCGGAAGTTGGATTAATAAAAACAAAACCAGATCGTCCTTCTTCTATTCAATTGGATTAATAAATCCCACTCAACTGTATATAGTCTAATAGTGTCTAATATTCTATTTCTGCAGACATTGCATTTTAAAAAGCATGATTAGGGAGGGGCATTACGGTAAATCGTTGCATCCCTTGTTGATATTGATTAATGAGTGGGATGAGATGAGTTCGTGGATTAAACTAGTATTTAATCATCAAACGCGATCATTCATTCCATTTTATTTTATTTTTAATAAAAAACATTGACTCCCAAAACTTACTCTATTATTCATAGCGATTACGATATGCAAGAAGGCGCAACTTATGTGACGACAGCAGACAACTTAACCCTGTCTAAACATTTTTTAAATGAAGATTACAACTAAGCCTCAATGATTTTTTCCTCCAAAATATTACTATTTTAATCATATGTTTTGTCGAGGGCAGGCAGCCTCACGGCGAGGGAATTTGACTTTTGGTGGTCCTGCGTTATTATATGTGGGCAACAAAACGGGCTTCAATTTCTGCAGGGGTATCTAATCTAATTCTAATTCTAATTCTAATTCTAATCTAATGGTCTGGATTTTTATTCATGTGATGGCTAGATTCGTAAACAATCACTTCAAACCTTCTTACCTCCTCCTCCACACCTCCATGAAGCTACACAAGAAACTATGGAGGCACGTCCAGTTCATCTTCACCGGTTTCCTCGTCATCATTTTGGTGCGCAACATCCGCTCCGTCTCGGATTACAGATCGAATTTCGACATCAGTTGCAATCGATCGGAACAAGTGCAAATGAGAGTTCTCATCGGAATTCTGACTCTCCCCGATCGGTTTCAGGAGCGGGACCTACTCCGATTAGTCTACGGGACGCAATCTCCCGTCGGGGTCAGGGTCGACGTCAGGTTCGTCCTCTGCAATGTCACCGACGAGGATCACAAGATTCTGGTCGGTCTCGAGATCATGCGCTACGCCGACATAATCATCCTCAACTGCCGGGAGAATATGAACGGTGGGAAGACGTACACGTTCTTTTCGAGCCTGCCCCGGATTTTCGGGTCGGATCCGTACGACTACGTGATGAAGAGCGACGACGATACGTATTTCAGGCTCCAGAATTTGGTGGACTCGTTGAAGCCTCTTCCCAAGGAAGACTTGTACTACGGTTTCGTGATCCCGTGTAACAGCATGAACCCTTTCAAGTACTACATGTCCGGTATGGGGTACCTGATAACGTGGGATATCGTGGAATGGATAAGCGTTTCGGATATCCCCAAGAAATATTTGACAGGCAGTGAAGATAAGGTGTTCGGGAAATGGATAAGTAAAGGCCATCGGGGAAGGAATCGGTACAGCGCCAAATGGAGTATGTACGATTTTCCGGAACCCAAAACCAACTGCAGCCATGAACTTTGGCCGGAGACGGTGGGCGTTCATCTACTCAAAAATAGAGATAAGTGGGTTCGGACGTTACGTTACTTCAACGTCACCAAGGATTTGAAACCATCCAAATTGTACCATTTTACGTCGTAGCAGCTAGTCACTCACTCACATTGTATCAATAACGTCCATGTTAAAAAAAATAACATGAATGACTTGAATGATCTCGATCTCACAATGTCCTGCTGTGTTACACTTAATAAAAAAGATGGTGGGTGACCTCTGTTTTGTTGTTTCTGCAGTGCCTCCCTTTTGTTTCCCAAGTGAAGATAGATAGAGTCAGCTATATATATATAAATCAGATCATGGACCAATTTACCTTCTTCGGTGCTGCTTCCTTCATGAATCATGATCGATCACATTCACGGGCTGCCCAACAGATAATTGAATGAAAAAGCATTCACATTCAGAAACATCAGCCCAAATCATCATCTGCCAATCCCAAAAACTCCATCTCTTCTAATTTCAAACTCCACCGAAGAAGAATCCGGTAAATGGGGTGCAAAACCGATCCCGATGAACCTCCTCGTCTTCAGAAACTCTCCGCTTTCATCTCTCTCTTCCTCCCTCCACATCAAAACTCTGGTGTTCACACAGTTCGCCCATGACAAGCTCAATGCTGCAGATACCCTCCTGCCTGATGACAAGTACGACATGGAGAAGTTGCCGATCCTTAAATCGGGGGACTCCATCACATCCACTACTTGGTTCGTTATCACAACAGCCAACCCGAATTTTCGCCCCAGATACCTCAATTTCGATGAAATCTTGAAGAACATGCTCGATCTGCGTTTAAGCTCTACTGGGGTGTTCTCGAACTCCCCCCGGAACAATGCTGCTATGGAATCGATGACTATGATCTTGATATTCAACTTGGGTACCAGAAAATCCAACCGAGGCAATACGTCGAGCAGGTCGTCTGCAGAATGGAGTGGCTCGACGAAGATTTTGTCCAGGGGGTCGTCAGCGATCAGGGTCTTGTAAAAACAAGACATCTGGCGGAGGCGGCGAAGGGGGAAGGGGAATTCGGAGTGGAGATAGAGAGACGCCGCGGAGAGGCCTCCGTGAGAGGCCGGTAACTGGACGGCGAGAAGCAACTGAAGGGATAGTTGGGTTTTTCCGGTGCCGCTCTCGGCAACGATTTCGGTGATTGTCTCGCAGGGTAATCCCCCACCCAAAATACGATCAAGAAGACGGCAACCGAGCGTCACTTTGCCGACCACGGGGCGACGGAGGAGGTCTTCAGGCCTCATCGGATCCCGAAAAGCCCAACATCACTGGAACTCATCGCGCCGAAAAAACTGGGAAAAATTAGCAATTTCGCCCCCAAACTTCCGAAATATCACAAAACCACCCTTTTGTGATGTCATTTTAGATGGTCTGTCTATTCTAACCATTTGTGCATTTCTAGGCATATATTATCCCATTAGTAACTGAAATTAACATATTTCACAATGAAATTAATCGAAACCTATGTAATGTAATGTAATGCGCAGACGCGTTTCGTCTTCGGAGTTGGGAGAATCGATTCCGTGTGCCGAAGTTTAACCGTGGTTAGGTGGTACTAGGACTACTAGGATTGTACTTTCGGGGTGCTGTAAGCAAGGAATTTATAGGTTGGGTTTCCGGAGAATCCGAGGTTGAGGATCGTCACCGGTTTCTTAATTCTTCTATTGGGGGAATCGATTGACTTGTTGTTTCAAATCGTATCCGGATTGCATCAGGGGATCCCGTTATTAGTGGGGTTGTGAGAATTGGAAAATCTAAATGGCAACTGCATCTGGGCTGTTCAATCCCAAGCCGTCGAGGGCTGTTTCTCCTTGTGTGGGAATTTATCGATCTGGGTCCCCATTTTCTTCTCAGATTATTTCCATGAGGGTAAGGTGCGGTAGCTCTACTCACGGCGCCGAGAAGCTCTCCCCTCTTGAATCTAGAGTTCCCAGGTGATGGATGATCCATCATTTTCATTTTGTTACTGTAACTTGCAGTCTCTGGGTAACTGTAAATTCCTGGGATTTTCGTTGTTCTTCATTGGATGCAGCGACGTGAAACCGTCATAGTTCCCTCTTCTGTTTATTCGTGCTCACGTTTGCTTTAAATTAAAACACGCAGTAGTGCTTTCACCAGAGGATGCAAGTTAATCGGCTGCGGTTCTGCCGTTCCCACCCTTGAGATCTCCAACGATGATCTTTCAAAGATCGTCGACACTTCGGATGAATGGATAGCTACTCGGACAGGAATTCGAAATCGAAGAATACTCAATGGTAAACAAACTTGATTGATGCCCATTCAGAAACCATTTCATCATCGTCTTCACTTGAACAAAAAAAAACGATGTTTCAGGAAACGATACCTTAACTGGTCTAGCCATTGATGCATCGAAGAAAGCTCTCGAGATGGCTGAAGTCGACCCTAATGACGTGGACCTCATCTTGCTGTGTAGCTCCACACCAGAGGATTTATTCGGCAGTGCCCCACAGGTACCCACATCCTCCCTTTTTGCGCATCTAGATCAAATCACTCTCCTTGTTTCCTACCCACCTTTTCTGCAGATTCAAAGAGCTCTCGGCTGCAAAAACAATCCATTATCCTTCGACATAACTGCTGCTTGTAGTGGCTTCGTCTTAGGCCTAGTTTCCGCTGCTTGCTACATCAGAGGTATTGAAAAATCCCTTCCTCTCTCAGCGAATGCATCATCGTGTTTTTTTTCGTTTATGTTGTGTATGGGGTCGTTTTTAGGTGGTGGGATGAAAAACGTTCTGGTGATCGGGGCCGATGCTCTATCCCGATACGTGGATTGGACAGACAGAGGGACGTGCATCCTGTTTGGCGATGGTGCTGGAGCCGTGCTGTTACAGGCTTGCGATGGTGGTGAAGAGGACGGAGTTTTCGGCTTCGATTTGCATAGCGATGGCGAAGGGCAGAGGTATATGTATATAGCGAAATTCGATGTATCTATCTATAGTGAAGTTTTTTGTTGTGAGCAGGCACTTAAATGTTCCGATCAAGGTGACGGAGAGACATAGCGATGATGATCATAGAAACGGTTCGGTCCTCAGAGCTTTACCAAAAGGGGCTTCATATTCATACCTTCAGATGAATGGGAAGGAAGTGTTTCGATTCGCCGTCAGCATCGTTCCGCAGTCGATCGAATCGTCTCTGCGTAAAGCCGGCCTCCCAAGTTCCAGCTTAGACTGGTTGCTTCTTCATCAGGTATCGTCTCTCTCTTCTTCGTCAGCTTAGATTGTGGGGGCTAAGTAAGTAAATGTGCAGGCGAATCGAAGGATCATCGATTCGGTGGCGGCTCGAATGGGGATCCCCTCGGATCGCGTGATATGTAACGTGGAAAAATACGGGAACACGAGCGCGGCGTCCATTCCGTTGGCGTTGGACGAGGCGGTACGGAGCGGGAAAGTCAGGGACGGTCACTTGATCGCGGCTGCTGGTTTCGGGGCCGGCCTCACGTGGGGCTCCGTCATCGTCCGGTGGGGATGATCGATCATCGACGATGATCATTTTTCGAAACATCTTCTTTCTCTGTACTGTGAGAATACGATAGATATTTTTTATCCATAATAATCAAATACCATTTAACAACTAATATTGGGTTTTGGCCCAATAAGGGCCCAAAGAAGATATTGGGGGCAGTTTGAGAAGGGCCATAATAGTGTTTTTCCTTCGAGGAAAGGAATAACCTACCACCTACAATGGCGAAATTGTTGGGCGAAGCTCCGGCGCGGTTGTCCAGGCCATCGATCAGTCACGTTATCTTCGATATGGACGGCCTCTTGCTGGGTAATTTTCCGATTTATTGATTTGGTGTGAAATTTGTTAATGGGAGTGGTTGCTTATTTCAGACACGGAGAAATTCTACACAGAGGTGCAGGAGATTATACTGGCGAGATACGACAAGACGTTTGATTGGTCCCTGAAAGCCAAAATGATGGGGAAGAAAGCCATCGAAGCTGCTCATGTATTCGTGGAAGAGAGCGGAATAAGCGAGTCTTTATCGCCTCAACAATTCCTTCAAGAACGCGAAGCCATGCTGCAGAAGCTGTTCCCAACGAGCCAACTCATGCCAGGAGCCGCCGCTCTGGTCCGCCACCTCGGCGCCAACGGGATTCCCATCTGCGTCGCGACCGGATCTCAGAGATCCCACTTCGAGCTCAAAACGCAGAGACACGGAGACGTTTTCTCGCTCATGAATCACATTGTCCTTGGAGATGATCCCGAAGTTAAACAGGGGAAGCCTTCCCCGGATGTTTTCCTCGCAGCTGCCGGAAGATTCGAGGGCGGCGGGCCGGCTGATCGACGCTCGATTCTGGTGTTCGAAGATGCTCCGTCGGGCGTGACGGCGGCGAAGAATGCTGGGATGTCTGTAGTCATGGTTCCTGATCCCAGACTGGATTCCTCCTTCCATCAAATGGCTGATCAGGTTGTGGAATCGTTACTGGACTTCGATCCTGCTGAATGGGGATTGCCACCCTTCTGCAAAGACTAGGCTTTCATCGTCCATTCTTCTGATGAATCAACCCATAGCAGGCAAGCAATGAATTCACGAATTCTCTCATGCTGTTTCTGAAAACACATCATGGGCAGTTGATTTCCCTCGTCCGTTTAGCATCAAATATCAAAAAAAGATTTTGGAACAGTAGCACGCCAAAGATTTTGACGTCTGTTCGTTAGTGTTAGCTATCTAGCGCTGTCCAAATAAAAAACAGCTACGTCATGATGAGCTCGATAATTTGAACCCAGCCAGCCACCCCCATTATCTAATAATAATCTGACAGCATGAAATAAAAGCAAGTAGTAAAAAGAAAAGGGCATTAAATGGCTGGCTTAGACTTGGATCGAAAGCGACGGGAAAGATATATATGAATAAAAGGGCATGTGAATCTTGACAGACAGAGTCCCCCCACAACCCAAATCATAATTGTCACAGGTCGCGTATGCTGACGATCGACACCGTCGTTTTCGCCACCGCACAACGTCGCCCCAAGGACCAGTTCTTTTCGGATTCAATTCTCGGTTACTAAATTAGGGTTTCTCGTCTCGTCACCCGTCTTACAGTTACAGTTACCCCCTTCCTATATAATACACAAATGTATGTATGTTTATATTTATATCTGGATTCGATTCTGGTTGCGAGATATATAATTATTATATCAGTGATTTAAATTTTGAAAAATATCAGTGTGTAACAGACACAGGACAGGACTAATTTAATTAATTTTCAAATGTCGGATATTTTAATAATAATTTTTTAATTTCCCATCCGAAAAAGACAAAAATAAAAAAATACAATCAATCAATCACTCCCCCAGAGTGAGAAACATAATTCGAATTTGATTGTTTTTTTGTTAGGACAAAATTTGAGAATTGATTTGTGTGATTTGAGTTGTACAGTATTTATTTATTTATTTTTATAAGACTATTTATGTCTATTTAATTAACTTTTGGAAGGAAGATGGCCATGGCCTCCTTCCTTCTTCTTCTTCCTCAGATTTGACAGAACTTTTGCTTGAAAGGGTTGCTTGGGATGCCGTGATTGATTGAACTTTTGCTTTGTTGTTTTGTTTTTGTAATCTCCATCGGCGCCGGCCATGAAGTACATTCGTTCCCCGAGTCTGAAGCGTCTCTTCTCCTTCCGCCGCCACAGTTTCGACGAAGACCTCCCCGGAGAATCGCCGCAAAAGCTTCGAAAACCCACATGGAAATGCTATTCCTACGAGGAAATCTCCGCCGCCACGAATGGGTTTTCTCCGGGTACTTGGGGATTTTCTTCTTTACTCTTTCTCCTCCTCCCGATTTTCACATTCCTTGCTTTCTCTTCAGAGAACCTGGTCGGAAAAGGCGGCTTCGCAGAGGTATACAGAGGAGTACTAGTCGAGAATGGGCTCACAATCGCCGTGAAACGGTTGAAGAAAACCGGGAATGTGGAGAAGAACGAGAAGGAATTCCTGACCGAAATCGGAACATTGGGTCATGTTTCGCACCCAAACGTCACCGCCCTTTTAGGATGCTGTATGGATAATGGGCTTTACCTCATTTTCCAGTTCTCTTCAAAGGGCTCTGTTGCATCGCTTCTCCATGGTAACTCACTCACACTTCATTCGGTATAGTATGCATATATCTGAATTTGAATTTGGTATGTGGTTTTGTCAGATGAGAAGCTCCCTCCCATGGATTGGAAAACAAGGTACAAAATCACCGTCGGAACTGCCGGAGGTCTCCACTATTTACACAAAACCTGTCCCAGAAGAATCATTCACAGAGACATCAAAGCTTCCAATATCTTGCTCTCCGATGATTTCGAGCCTCAGGTGCGCTATTATTAAAAACACACCACACTCATATAAAATAAACGAATAACAATGGTGTTTCAGATATCTGATTTCGGACTCGCAAAATGGCTTCCCTCTCAATGGAGCCACCATTCCATAGCTCCCATAGAAGGAACATTTGGGCATTTAGCTCCAGAGTACTTTATGCACGGCGTTGTCGACGAGAAAACAGATGTATTCGCCTTCGGCGTCTTCTTGCTCGAACTCATCTCGGGGAAGAAGCCTGTCGACAGTTGTCACCAAAGCCTGCATAGTTGGGTAGGTTGTAATATATGCGTAATCCGCCATTTCCGTTGCTAATCAATCCCATTTCCGTTTCTTATTTCAGGCAAAGCCTATACTTCAGAAGGGAGATGTGAAACAAGTGGTGGATCCGAAGCTGGGGGGAAACTACGACATTGCTCAGCTCAACAGGTTGGCTTTTGCTGCCTCTCTCTGCATTCGGGCTTCTCCGGTTTCTCGCCCCACGATGAGCGAGGTCAGTGTTTTTTGGTGGGGTGTGCTGTTATGAGTTGGAGGATAAGGCCCGAATGGGGTGGGGTTTCTTTTCTGTCTCACTGTTCTCGGAATCTCGACCCACCCTTACCCTTGTCTCGCTGTCGTCTGTTAAAAAAAAAAAATTATTTAGGTTTTGGAGGTGATCACGATGGATCGAGATATGGCGGCGATGGTGCCGCCGGAGGAAGAGGAAGACGACCGGCCGGAGTTCTGGGAGTTGGAGGATCTCGAATACGATGATGACACGTGTTCTTCGTCTACGGATAGTGTTTCCATTCTCTACCCTCCTTTGTAAAAAAAACGTATGAGATGGATCTCCCTAATATAATTAATTAATATATTGATATAGACTGGAGTGGGTAATTCAATTTATTTTATTTTAATTTTTTGAAATTAACGAATCTTGGGTACATAACATTTATTTTTTAAGGCCAACTAGACTGGAGTGGGGCTTCCATAATTATTATAATTATTATTATCAATAATAATGCAATCCTTTGCGTTGAAGGCATATCTTATTCGAATACGGTTGCAGTTTCCCCGAATTTATTGAATCAGATTTAATAATATCAAATTGAAAAATATCTCTATATATATATAATATTTAATTTTTAACGGAAGGGTCATTTTCAGAACTAAATTTGGGGAGGGACATTCACAACCGAAAGAAACGAATAATATTTACATCCCCCAATGGGAATGAATCATGTGATGAGCACGTGACACAGGCAATGAATGGATCATATAACTTTTTTTTTTCTCTTGGGCTTGCAAAGTTTATGGCCCAAACTACTTCCTAGGGTTTATGGCCCAAAGTTTATTACGGCCTTCTGATGAATTGCGGCTATGGATGGATGGGTGCCGGCGATTACTGGTGGTGTTCCTGCAACGGCGATGGATGACGTCAAGCAAAAGAGTTCAAGACCGAAGCAGAAAGAAGCGGATGCATCAGCTGGAAATCGCGACGGAGAGGCACAAGGTCATCTCCAAAATACTCTGCGTCCTCGAGATTCTCAAACGGGAACGGGAAAACGTTGTGCCTGTGAGGGATCTCGATCGTCATCGCCAGCAATTGAATCTTCCAAAGCCGCATAGAATCTCTGATTTTCTCCGCAAGTCGCCTAAACTTTTCGAGCTATACAAAGATCAGAGAGGTATCCTGTGGTGTGGGATGACTGAGAAAGCTGCGGAATTGATGGAAGAAGAGGATATCATTATCGATAACCATGGTGAGAAGGCTGCAGAGTATGTGACTAGAATGTT
This sequence comes from Genlisea aurea, assembly GCA_000441915.1. Taxonomy (NCBI): domain Eukaryota; kingdom Viridiplantae; phylum Streptophyta; class Magnoliopsida; order Lamiales; family Lentibulariaceae; genus Genlisea; species Genlisea aurea. The sequence continues at coordinate 2,132 of KE527306.1, read as the reverse complement.
AATGATGTCTGCAGATAAGAGGCTACCTCTTGATAAGATTGCACATTATAGAAGGGACATGGGGTTACCTGTTGATTTCAGGAAGCATTGGGTCGCTAATTATCAGGATTTCTTTAAAGTCGTTCAGCCATTGAGGCCGTCTGATGATTCAGAATACTTGGAGCTTGTTTCTTGGAAGCCTCATTGGGCTATTACTGAGAATGAGAAGACGAGACACTTATCTATGAATGTGGAAGATCATGTCCCTGGATTGCTTTCACTTGATTTCCCTTTAAAGTTCCCTGCTACGTACAAGAAAGTTTACTACAGGTACGGAGGCAAAATCGAGCATTTTCAAAAGAGGGAGTATTTATCACCTTATGCTGATGCTAGTGGTTTAAAAGCCGGTTCTCTCGAGTTCGATAAAAGGGCTGTTGCGGTGATGCATGAATTACTTAGCTTCACCGTCGAGAAACGTCTAGTCACTGATCACTTAACTCATTTTAGGAGAGAATTCAACATGCCACAGAAGCTGATGAGGCTTCTATTGAAGCACTGTGGTATTTTCTATGTTTCTGAAAGGGGAAAGAGATTCAGTGTTTTCTTGACTGAAGCTTATGATGGTTCCGAGTTAATTCAGAAGCATCCCTTGGTTGTTTGGAAGGAAAAGGTATTGGATCTTGTCGGCTACCGGGGAAAGAAGAGGAATATCCAGAGCTTTGAGGATTTGTCAGAAACCACTTTCATCACCACCAGTGATGTTGATGATCACCACCAGCTAGACGTTGATTTCGGGCAGGATGAGACTTTGCAAATTGATAACCCTCTTGCTTCAGATGGTTCTGAACTGGAGATTGAGTCCATTCGAAGGATGTACAGTGAATAATGAGCAAATCTCCATACTGAAGCTGACCTAACGGAGATGGAGATGAAGGATGTACATGATTGGTACGCTTACTTATTGTGAATTCTTCACTTCACACTACTAGTACTACTCTGCATCTTTTTGGCCTTAAAATATAAGAAAAAAAAAGCTGATGGAAACATGCTTGTGGCAGACGACCTGATATAGATAATGTATTTATTATCTGTGGTATCCCCACCAAAGTGACATGTGAAGTTATTGGAGCTGTCTTTTTCCTTCCTACTGTCTAAATTTTGCCTCTTTTTTATTCCATGTGGGACTCCCCCGCTTCGAAATCAAGTGAATGTACTTTTCTTCAACACACAAAACCACCCTACAGTGTTCTCTTTGTTGTTGTTGTTGTTGTGTTGTGTGTCGGTGTTTTATCCTGATTTGTATTTATTTTACTACTGCTCCGAAGCGGCCCTATTTAGATTTCCCTTACAACACCCGAATCCTGTATGGCACTGATTTGAATATTTACAACAACACATGCTTTTAGAGACATCACAGCCTGTCAATCCCCAAATATTTTTGAATTCCCATGATTCTTAGACAGGGATTGATATGTTTTTTTCTCTCTTAGTAGGTTGTGGCTTTGCGATTTGGCCTGACAACAGACTACTTTAGAGTGGAGTAGTAGTCTACCTCTCTGATTTCCTCTTCAAACAGAGGTACGTAAGATTGATGCCATCACGTTTGTCTCGTAAAAGAAAAAAGCTTCCACCATTGTGTGTTGTGTTTTGTTGTTTTTGGCGGATAGATCGATCGATCGATCATCATGGAATCTGTTAAGAAGATGATGCTGATTCATGAACAAGTATTTAAAGAACAAGTTCATGAGCTGCACAGGCTTTATGGGCTTCAGAAGGTGCTGATGCAGAAGCAAAGAATGGAATCTCTGAGATTCATCAGTCCGTGGCAAAACGCAGCAGCACCACCGGAGATGGGGGGGTATAAACTCTGCAGTTTCATGCCGAGTTGTTCGGGAGACGACGACTCCAGAATGAGAATCGTATTGGACCTGGAAAGCCTCCAGGATCCAAACAAGTCGAGAAATGATGATGAAGAAGAAGAAGAAAGCGATGATGTAGAAGTGGAGCTGACCCTCAGCATCGGACAATGTACGCGGAAGCAACGCAACGGAAAGAATCGCATCATCAGAGACTATCAACCAAATCTTTGTTAATCCAGCCTTACTTTTTTTTTTTTTTTTTAGGCAATCCAGCCTTACTTAGTTTTCCAAACT
>KE527301.1:0-14305 GCA_000441915.1 Genlisea aurea | reverse complement strand
TTTTTTTTTTTTTTTTTTTGCCGTATGCAGGGTGGTTTTCGGGATAATTCATTGACCATCATGAAGACCATTGCTAGAATCAATTTAAACTGTCAGGTTACTTCAAAATATTTTGCATTTTCATCTAAGTTCGCTTTCTCGGTAGCTGCGTTTTTTTACTTGAATTTATCATGTGCAGGTCCTTTTGTTCTCAGCCACATTCAACGACGCTGTGAAATCTTTCGTATCGAAGATCGTTGAGCAAATATTTGTTCGAGATTACAATCAGATGTTTGTTAAAAAGGAAGAATTGTCGTTAGATTCCGTGAAGCAGTACAAGGTGCATTGCCCCGACGAACTCTCGAAGATCATGGTTATCAAGGACCGAATACTCGAACTCGGCGAGAAGGTCGGGCAGACCATCATATTTGCCCGTTCCAAGTTCAACGTGAAAACGTTGCACAAATCTTTGGTCGATCTCGGTTACGAGGTGACTACGATTCAAGGTGCCATGACCAACGAAATTCGGGACAAGATTATCGACGAGTTCCGGAGCGGACTGACTCAAGTCCTCATCTCCACCGATCTTCTTGCTCGAGGCTTCGACCAGAAACAGGTGTGCCGATAATAATAATCCCTTTTTGATCCATTCCCGTTTTGATCTTGTTTTTTTACTCCATCGCGATTCAGGTTAATCTGGTCATCAACTTCGATCTCCCGGTGGTTTATAACACCGGCGAACCCGACTACGAAGTTTACTTACATCGAGCCGGTCGAGCAGGGCGATTCGGCCGTAAAGGTACCTTCTTTCCCCCATTTCACAAGCTTAATTTCGATTCGATTTGTTCCAAAACTCAAAACTCCAATGAGTTTCCCATGTCTTTGTTTTTTTTTTTTTTTGTGTTTTTTCGACACAGGTGCTGTGTTCAATTTAGTCTGTGATGATAGAGACGATGCAATTCTGTACAAAATCGAGAAATATTTCAACACCACTATAGAAGAGGTGAAAATAATGTTAGTTGGTCGTCGGATGGTATGGGATGGGTTAGGAGATATATTAACTCTTAATGTTTATAATAACTATTTATAAACATTAAGAAACCCCTCTCTTACCCTCCAACCGGACGACTCCTTACTGTTTTTTACTGGTACTGAAATGCGTTGAATTTGTTCACAGGTTGGTCCATGGAACGATGAGCTCAAGTTTGAAGAAGCTCTCAAAAAGGCTGGTCTCACTGGTAATAAAAATGTATGATTTTTTCTTCTTTTGGCTTTCTTTGATTTAAAAAAAAAAAAAAGATTTTCCGTTTCGTTGTTGTCTGTTTTGTATGTTAATGTTTTTGACATTTATATTATACATGTTATAATCGCATAATTTTTTTTTTTTTTTATATTTTATGACATGTTTTAGAAAATTATAAATTTTGACGTACCGAAAAAGAATCAAAAATATCTCGAGTATGATATAAATTGTATATTTTAAACAAATACGGTATTTATTATACAGACCAGCAGAATAGAATACAGAAAGATGCAGTACTCAGTTTATTATGGATGCAGAAGTCTTAGCAGCGACGTGAGTGAGAGCTTGCCTGTGGTAGGCGTATCTCATCTTCTTGTATTTCTGTACGAAGCTCGGGAGATCGATCTCCCGTTCCAGGAGTTTCCCGTGGAGGGCATCCGATTCCTCCTCCGTTTTGTTCATCGCGTCTGGGATTCGAGAAACGGGATCGGAAAAAAAAAAAAAAGGCGACAAAAAAATGGCGATTTCGATTATTTACATACCTTGCAGTTTATGCAGGAGGGATGATGGCGAATGGTGCTTCAGTATCTCTTCCTTCCGCCTCTCGAACTCAACGAGTTTCTCTTGCGCAGAAGCCAACTCCGATGTTCGGATAATCCTGCACTGAACCCCCCGTCGAAAGATTGTTACGGTTACGAAACGACCGCGACGAAAAAAGTGAACCAACGGATCGATCCATCACCTGATTCCTCAGCTCCAATATACGAGGCTCCTTCTCTAGGTTATCCCCTGTCGTCGAAACCCACACGGATTATGCAGTCTTCGTATGTATATATGTATATATAGATACGATATCGGTGGAAGAACTTACTGGTTATCTGAAGAGTTTCGTCTCGAAGCTCATCCCGGACCTTGTTCTGCATCTTCACTGGTTCGAGTGAAAGTAAGAGGCTCTGGTAAGCACCCTTATCGGATAGAAGCTTTCTCAGGTCATCAACACTACGAAAAAAACAAACGCGCATGATAACTTAACGACGATGTTGCAGGTTTAACCGAGACGTGAACGAACGTAAAAGTGTTGTTATCATCCCGACCTTTTATCTTTCAGGACTGCAATGATTCCTGATGCCTCTGATGGAGAAACATTCGATGAAGCATTAGCTCGATCTGTGTGTCTCGATGCGTTTAAGCTTCCGGAAGGACTTGAACCGGGAGTTCCGGGGCGTGAGGAAGTGGGTGTACTGACCGGAGGATGATACCACGAATCTGAGGACATTTCTTGCGGACGTGCCTGAGGTTGTTGCTGATCTTGAGAACCCCTGAATGAATGAAGGAGCAAAAATATGAGAAAAAACGAAATATTTCATACTGATAACCCTAAAGAGATTGAACAGAACAAAACAAAAAGTGCGAATAACAATCCGACTAATCAAACCTATAAGCTCACGAAAAGAAGTCCAAACAGTTCATCGGATCGGCTGCACCGAGAATTAAACGAGCAATTCATCGTAAATACTAACAAAATATGCTTGAAAAAAATAATAATAATAATAATCTCATTTCACTGATTCACTCGATGCACAAAAAGTAGCCGCGGAAATTGAAATCAACAAAAACGAAACAGCCAGCAACGTGCTATTCAAACAGAACATCTCAAAATCCCTCGACTAATAACCAAAACAAAAAAACAAGCAAAAGAATCCTATCTCGGCCACCGCAACCGATTTCTTCAACTGAAATCGAAATCGCGAGTAATTACCAGAAATTAAACATTTCTGACGAAGCCTTGAGCGGAGAAGCCTTCCCTCCGAAGCAATCCAATCGCAAACCGATGAGAAATTCTGGAGATAATAACAAAAATCAAAAATTAAAACCAAACTCGCGTTCGGCCCATTGAAGGCCCAAGTTCAGTTCACTTTGGCCCATTAAGGGCCCCATTCAGGCCCATATTTCTAAATAAAACAGTATTCGATAAAGGTAATGAAAATTTTGATTTCGAAATAAATTTGGAATTTCATGTGCATGTGATTATTAATTCAAAGTGTTTTAATTGATTATGATGTGATAAATAGATAAATAATTAATTTATCCATAAATTAATATTTGTCTGAATTTTTGCAAACAAAGAAGGGGTCGCCCTGTCGAGGAATCCTCATGTGCAACGTGGGGGGCCAACTCATTCACATCTGATATGCCCATCAAAATATTTATCAATTGTTTAATATATATTGTTTATATGTTTGATTCAGGATAATATTTTCCCAGAAAAAATTTTTTTACTTAAAGATATTATTTTATGGTTGTTTATTTATCTGAAAAAGTAAAAATATATAATAAATTTGATTTCAACAAAAATGATTCTCCATATCTTTTTCTCCCCCCTCTAAGCATACAAGACTTCTTCTTTTTGATAAGCGTGACGTGGAAAAACACAATAATATACAAAAATCTTACATGCAATGAATCTAGCCATAAATAAATAAAACCGTACAATAAATTCCCAACAATTCTTTTATTATTATTATTATTATTATTTTAAATCTACAACTTACATCGTAATTCCCAACAAGTATTATTTGTTATCTATTTTTAATTGGGTTTATTACATTTTATATCTTTTTTTTTTTCGATTTTTGCAAAAAATATCATTCTTATTTCATAATTGTAATTTATACCCTTTATGTTTCATTTTGTGTCAAAATATACCCAATTCCGTTTGATGACGTCATTATCTGTTTGATGACATCATCAATTTGTGTATATTTTTCAAAAAAAAATGAAATAAATTGCAATGAAAAATATTAATTTTTCCGTTAGTTAACGGCGTTGGGTATAAATTGCTAATTTTTGAAAGAAAATGGGTATAAAATGTCATTATGAAACATAAATAACATTTTTTGCAAAATTTGGAAAGATACGAGACATAAATTGTCATTTCCCCCTTTTTAATTATTACAAGTACGTTGTGATAACTGATAATAATGATTCAACCATTCAATGGTAAAATGACTAAAGAAATAGCATTAAAAAAATAAAACGGGAACGCAGTTAAATAAATTAGATAAACATAATAATAAACTGTAAAATAATAAAAAATTATAATATGATATTTATTATCTTCTCGATGCGCGGGTTCATGGAAATAAGTGAATGTTAATTATGGAAATTAATATTTAAATTTTATTACGTAATTTTAATTTTTTAAGTTAGTTAATGGTTGACTTTTTGGATTCTGGGTTAATTGAATAGTGCGATACAAACTGTTCAGTTTGACATTAATCATCATCTATTAATTAATTAATTTGATTAATCATTCCGATAAAAAACATTAACAAAAGGCTATATGCCAAATTTCGTCACCATGCAAATCAATGTGCCATTTTAATATTAAGGTTCACGGTATGTGACCCTTTTTTGTTCACATCATTATTCTTTTTTAAAAAATAAAATAATAATAATATAATATATTTAAAAAATTATTTTATTTTATTAAATTTTTAAATCCGGGCACGCTCATAAATTCGTGGATACATTCATGTGTCTGATGTTGCAATAATTATTATTTTTTTTAAAAAAAAAATAATAATTTATATGCAAATATTGAGGATAAAAAAAAATTTCATTATTTTTTTCTATTTTGATCCCACATAAAATAAATTTTATTTGTTAATAATACTTTTACAATATGTACAGTATATTTGTACAGTAATTTGACTTCCATGTCCGCGTTAATTGTTATGTAATCATTTATAAAACATGATGATCATAAAATATGAAAATCTAAAATTTATTTATTTATTTATTTATTTTCTCAATTTATATATTCAAATGATTTATATAGAAGAAAAATGTCGCCATAAAAATCTAGTGAAAGTACACATGTGTTGTGGCTATTAGGATTTCGAGTAATGGAACGAAAGAAGAAAAACGTGTCAACCATCAATTAGAAACACGACAATGCCAAACAAAATTTAGTCAACGCTCCTTTTTTTTTTCCATTTTAATGGAAAACAAGTACTGCATAGAAAGATTCGACACAATCCCAGAACCACTTTCCCTGAATACGACGACTTACACTATAAAATAAAAAGATGAAAATACGTACATATAAATGAAATAAAATAAAAAATAGCACGTAAATGATATCATTTTAATTGTCTAGAAAATCGTATATAATAAGTATTAATATTTATTTAAAGAGGCCGTGACTGGGATTTGATTTATCAATGATTCGGGTCAGTCAACGTGGTCATAATAAATCAAACCCGGATCTCAAAACTAGAGGAATCGAATCGCGCTGCTGGATTTCCGTTCTTCTATAAATACCTTTATCCCTGTTTTCTTTTTTATTTTTCATCCCAAAAATCGAATAATAATCGAATGTCTCCTTCCGCCGATCTCGATTTCTGCGAAAAAGGCGTCAAAAATCTATACGATAATGGGATTCCATCCGTCCCGGATAAGTACGTTTTCCCCGCCGGAGATCGCCCGTGTTTTACTCCCGCCGCCGGCACTGTCCAACTTCCGATCGTCGATCTTTCCGAATTGCAAGGCCCGAACAGGGATTCGGTCCTTCCCTCACTCGCCGATGCTTGTCGGAACTACGGGTTTTTTCAGGTAAAAAAAAATTGATTGCTCTCCTCTCCTCCGCCGTCTGGTTTTGATCGGAGAAACGAAAAGAAAAAAAAAAAGCATGTTTCGAATCTGTGGGCAGCTGGTGAATCACGGCGTCGGGGAGGAGATCGTGAGCGAGATGGTGAATGTGAGTAGAAGATTCTTCGAGATGCCGTTGCCGGAGAGGGAGAGATACATGTCCGCCGATAGCAAAGCACCGGTGAGGTACGGAACGAGTTTCAATCAGAAAAACGACGCCGTTTTCTGCTGGAGAGATTTTCTCAAACTGCTCTCTCATCCTCTCCCTGACGTCCTTCCCCATTGGCCCTCGTCCCCACATAACTTCAGGTATAATAATTCCCAAATTACCCCTCGTCCTTCCCCATTTGGCCCTCCCATTTTCCTCCATTTTTAATTTATATATATTACATAATTAATCTGAAATACAAGGCAATGAATGATATAATTAGCTTTAATTAAACAGGCGATCGGCGGTTGCCTACGCTAAAGCCACCAGGGCTTTATTTCTGAGCCTGTCGAAAGCCGTACTGGAAAGCCTGGGGCTGAGAACAGAAGAAGAAGAAGAAGAAGAAGAAACGAAGAAACTTCTGGAAGAATTCGAAAACGGAAGTCATATCATGGTGGTCAACTGCTACCCTCCTTGCCCGGAGCCGGAGCTGACTCTCGGCATGCCGCCGCATTCCGATTACGGCTTCCTGACGCTCCTCCTCCAGGACGACGTCGCCGGCTTGCAAATACTTCACGACGGCGATTGGGCGACGGTTCTTCCGGTTGCCGGTTCCTTCGTAGTCAGCGTGGGGGACCACCTCGAGGTATTTAAATTTATTACCCCCCTCTTATACATTATTACAATCCAATTTTATTATTATTATTATGATTATTATTATTGTAGATATTTAGCAATGGGAAATATAAGAGCGTGTTACATCGAGTTTTGGTGAATTCGAATGCGCATCGAATATCGGTGGCTTCTTTGCATAGCTTTCCGTTCACGAGCTCGGTGAAGCCGGCCACGCAGCTGATCACGGAGACGAATCCGAGACGGTACGAGGATACGGATTTTTCGATGTTTCTTCGGTATATTTCTTCATGCGATTCCAAAGGGAAGAATTTCTTGGAGACGAGGAAGATAATGATTTGAAGAAAATTTTATGGATATATATATATATATATATATGTATATGTAGAGCTTTTTTGGACAGTGTATTGCATGTAATGTTGTATATAATTAATTCGGAATGAAATTAATATACGTAATGTTATATATTCGAATGACAAACGCGTTTTTTTGAAATTTAGGCCCATTGAACTTATACGGCCCACATAATTCCATAATGAGTTGGGCCTGGGTTTTGGCCCAATATTAATTTTATATATAAATTTAAAGTGTGTTTGGGAAAAATATTTTGCTAATAAATGATTTACTTTGGGATGATACCTGTTGAGAGTGAATTGTTTGATTGATTTATGGAAATTAAGGAGGAAATGTTAGGTAACAGACAATAATATCCTTAATTAAAGGACAAAATTGTATTATTTAAAATACCTGAAGAGTAAAAAAAAATAATTAACTTGATATTTTTTAAATACTGCTCACTCCCCTCCATTTGATATATATACTTCAAATTATGTATATCTATACAATTAAACAACGGGCATTTTAAATCTCTGACAACAATATTTAATAAAATTTAATTTTAAATTTCGTGATTCATTAGTATTATCTAAAATAAAAAGTCAAGGACTTTCATTTTTATTTGATTTTGGGATGAAAATAATACAAATAATAATTGTTTCAAGGGCAGAAAGTAATAAGATAGTCTCCTCCAGTCGGGCACGTAAAGGTGCTGGTTTTGTCATCAAATGCGTAGCTATAAGCCTGAGGGCAGAAACCCTTGAAGATTTTTGAGTAACTCGACGGCCCACATGTCGCCGGCGAACCATACGGCGGCGTACAGCAATACTGCGGCGAACCGAAAGCCAGGCACGCGCTTTTACATCCGATGGTCCCGCCGTTGGGATCTTTCACGGCCAGGCTGCCCGGGCATCTCGCGTTGATATCTGTCGGGCAGCTGGTCGACGGGCAGCCGCCGCGGCGACTCTGCACGGAGACGGGTAAGTTGAAACCGTCGACTAGGCTGACGTCGTAGAAATCGTTGCCGCCATAGCCGCCGAGGGTGAATTCGACGAGGGTGGCGGGAGGAATCCCCCCCTTGGAATTGCACTCGATTTGCCCGGAGCCGCAGTCGCCGCTGCCGCATCGGAAGCCGGAGCCGCCGGAGTTGGAGCACTGATATCTCGACCACACTCTCCCCGACCAGTTGGGCGGAACGTTCAGAGTTTTTGCGGCCTGAGGTGGGAGTTCGAATCCGGTGGTAATCGCCGGACCGCCGCCGGTCACCGTCGCCGGCCATATTGTGTACGGACAATTGTTTCTCACCGTGAATGTCGCTGCATGAACCGCACCTGATGATGATGACAAAAAACAATACATTAAATGAATAAAACATATTAATACTAAATTATAAACCCTAAAAACTCATTCATTTTATTAAATATTTGATGTGATATAGTTTCACATCTTATTTTATAGCACCCGCACGTGTTACATATACATCGAATTTCATGCCTATAACTGATCTTTTTTAAAAATATATATATATATATATCTAATGTCGTAACAATTGTTCATATTATATGACGAATCGTCTCCTAAATAATATTATTATACTCATGCCAATTGTGATCTGAGAGATACGTACCATAATTATTAACGGTGTTTAGGAGTAGAACTGAAAGTATAATAAAGCTTATCCCCTCCATGGAATTTAAATTTTCAATGACAGGAATAATGGGTTGAATGTTTTGTGTCACTTATATAGACAAACACATGTTGTAAATTGTTCAAATTGTATTTAATAAATTTTTCTTATTTATATGCCCTAAACCCTAAATCCAATTTTTTTTTTTTTTTTTTTCAAATTCGAATAATGGGTTGTGAATGTTTTCAGTAAAAAAACATGTCCAATTTCGTTTAACGTGTACATAGATTTTTAAGATGGTGGGAGATTGATAGTCCATTATAAATATTCCTAGGCCCGAATACTTAATTACAAGCCCAATTTTAATAAATATTATCATCATAACAAGACATAAATATTGATACGTATGATGCGTAATAAATAATATCTATTTCACTATCATAATAATTGAATTTTAATAGGGCATATCATTTGATAGATCATGTGATGAATTTTATAATACAAAATATCGTAGGGCGGCGCGTAGACGGTTCCAGATTTCATCTATACATTAATTACTTTCTAATTAATCATTTAATGACACGTTTTTGGGTGTACTTTTTTTATTAAGAAAAACCAATTTAGAATCTAAATTTTTTTTTTTTTTTGATTAGATTTAGAATCTAAATTAAAACTATTAAAACTATTTTACAACCATTAAAAGAATAATTTTGGAAAAAAAAAAATATTAAACAAATTATATGGTCGGCAACATATGAATACGATATCTGACGAAGACCAAGATATTTTTTTTTTTTTTGGTTTATTTTATTTTATACCATTTTTTTTCTATTTTTGCAAAAAATATCCTTATTATTTCATAATTGCAATTTATACCCCTTATGTTTCATTTTGTGACAAAATATACTCAATTCCGTTTGATGACGCAATTATCGTTTTGATGATATCATCAATTTGGGTATATTTTGTCAAAAAATGAAACATAGGGAGTATAAATTGCAACGAAAAATATTAATTTTTCCGTTAGTTAACAGCGTTGGTATAAATTACTAATTTTTGTAAGAAAATGAGTATAAAATGCAATTATGAAACATAAAAGGTACTTTTTGTAAAAATTTAGAAACATTGAAGGCATAAATTATCATTTCTCCAGTTTTTTTTACACAATTTGGTTATAAAAAAAAAATAGAAAAATAATATTATTTTTCCTTTATTTATTGGAAGGCAAAGAAACATAAAATATCTCCATGGGGATTACGTTTTAAATATATTTTTCACTTTACAGTTCGCACTTTGCAGAGAAAAAAACGAGTCAGCAAATCTAATGAATTTCGTAAGGTGACTCAGCATATCTTAAAGCGAAGAAAAAAAATAATAAATTTAAATGTAAACAAACCAATATTAGAGTTTAAAATTTAGGGTAACTTATAATTAGGGTTTAAAATTTAGGGTTTAAATTATTAAAACCTCCTTTCCAAAAAAAAAAAAAATTATTAAAACCTTATAAAATCATTCCTCTCTAGTATTTGTTGTTGCCCTTCTTCTCCTTCTTAGCTTCGACAAAGTGATCCTATTGGCTGGCAACCTTTTGTCGAATCATATACAAACATGTTTGCAGCCTAAAGAAGTCGATAAATTTTCTCTCTCATGTCTAGCCCGCAAACGGAACTCTATCTCTCAGACAGGGTAGTAGTAGAAGATTCCTCCCTTGCATCTAACCAGAAGAACTGCGACCCTAACGGAGACGGCAGGAGGGACGAGGGGGGCCGCGGTAAGCATACGCGGAGGAACGGGAATGTGTATATCGGAGACACGAGAAACGGGAGTATCCCTACGCGGGTCAACGGCGATTCCTACGTGGGGACGACGGCACGGTCAAAGGGACGTGGTGCCGTTGGAGACCGACGGAATCATCGTCGGGTTTCGAAAAAAGTTGCGGTCGGGGAGTCGACGGATAAGCTCTGTAAAAGGGCGAGATTACTAAAACTGCGGCAGCCTCGATCGCGTACCTCGAATGATGATCAGTCGTCGTCGTCGTCGTCCGATAGTAGTAGTAGCCTGCAGTTGATCGGAAGACAACAAAAGGGATCATTACCCGGCGAAGGCCACCGGAGTCGTGATGATCTCGTGCTGAGGCTGCAACTCGGAATCAGGTAAATGCGTTAAATGCAACGCATCAAGCATCGAAAAAAAAAACAACAACAATAGAGAAGAGAGATAGATCATGATATATTTACCAGGTACAGTGTGGCGAGAATCGCTCATATCCCGGTGGGAGAGTTGAGAGAGACGGATTTCGGATCGCGTGCTTGCCTTCGGGTGAAGTTTCCGAAAGCGGGATCGCAGACGACGCCAGCTCATCGATCCGAAGATTTCGCATGGAAGGATTATCGCCCCATCGTCTTCAGGCACCTTTCTTTCTTTTTTTCGCTACTTCAAAACAAATACTTCTCATGAACACAATGCAGCAAAAACAAAAACAGCATTTTGCTATGCTGTGAAAACAGACTAATTCCCATACCTTTCTAGGAATCTGAGGGAGATGTTTAAGATTGATGCTGCTGATTACATGATGTCAATCTGTGGAACTGATAATAACCTTCGAGAACTTTGTTCACCAGGCAAGAGTGGGAGCACCTTTTTCCTGTCTCAAGACAATCGCTTCATAATCAAAACGCTGCGAAAAGCCGAACTCAAGGTAACCGAAAATCTGCTGAAGCTCGTTAGCGACCGACCCTTAAAAGACACATCATCAGAATTCAGAACTATGCGTTTTCTTTAACGCCGCCTTAAATAAGCTCCTCGGGCTTTTTTGTTTCATTTCGTTTCACCTAATCCCGGCTATCGCTTACTTGATGAAGGTTCTACTGAGGATGCTTCTGAGGTATCACCAACATGTGAGAAGACATGAAAACACTCTCTTGGTCAAATTCTTTGGTCTTCACAGGATCAGAGCTTCCGGTGGTGAAAAAGTAATAACGAACTTAAATCTTCGATACGCTCAAAAAAATCCAGACAACTTACGGGGGTTTTTGCAGCTTCGCTTTGTTGTCATGGGGAACGTGTTCTGCACGGAGTTAAGAATCCATAGACGGTTTGATCTCAAAGGCTCCTCATTAGGACGTTCTGCCGAAAAGGTTGATATCAATGAGAACTCGATACTCAAGGACTTGGACTTGAAAGGCTGCTTCCACTTGGAGCCTTCTTGGAGAGATGCTCTCATTCAGTAAGCATCATCGATTCAAAAAAGAGATTTTTTTCCTTCTGGGCTGATACCATGTTTTTTTTTCACTTCCATTCGTCGAATCGCTGGCAGGCAGATAGATATAGACAGCAAGTTCTTGGAATCGAAGAACATAATGGATTATAGCCTCCTGCTAGGTGTCCATTACAGGGCCCCAAAACACCGTTTTTTCGTTGATGGCTTGAGAATCGTCTCAGAAGATGGTAAGCCATTTCGCTTCGACAGAGAAAATCATTTTTTTTCCGGATCTCACAAACTCCTCATTTGATATTCAAGAGTCTATAGAGGAGGACGAGATATCTCCACCGGGACCGGTAGTTCTAGTCCCTCACAGTTCTGACGGCTGCAGTCCAGTTGTGGGACTGCATAGTAGAGGCAGCCAACTTCGAGCTTCGCCGATAGCAGGCGATAAAGAGGTGGATCTTCTCCTTCCTGGTACAGCAAGGTATATAGATAATACTTACGAATCAGCAATTCAAAACAAACAATACCCAAAGATGGTAATGTGGTGTTACCTTCCCCATGACAGGCTACAAATTCAACTTGGGGTTAACATGCCAGCGAGAGTAGAACACAGAGAAGATGATGCTGAAATCTTCGACGTTGTTCTGTTCCTGGGAATCATCGACATTCTGCAGGAATACAACATGAGGAAGAGGATTGAGCATGCTTACAAATCTGTGCAATTCGATTCAGTGTCGATATCGGCTGTGGATCCCTCGTTCTACTCCCGACGCCTTTTGGAGTTCATCAGGAAGGTGTTTCCTGCAAATCCTGCTGCAGATTAGGGATTTTATAAACCAGATAGATTTAATGGAGGACTTGAAACAAAGACGATCGTCATCGAAGATCGTTTTACAGATCCTTCGAATATATAAGTATCAAAACAAGTATCGGAACGCAGCAACGCGTGCAACGAAGGATATGGAATCTTCAGCCTAGGAACACTAATTTCTCGACGCCGTCCACTGCGATGCCGCCGCGTTCCACGGAATCGAAGAAGGGGCCTATCAATTTTCTGTAATGGATTGGCCTAGAGAGCTCTTCCTCGGCGTCGATTCGGACCTCCGACACCCCGATTTCCTTCAACCGATGCGAGATCTTATCTCCGATCGAGGAAGACACTTTCGAGTCCCAGAAGAAATTGCGCCTGGGGAAGCGGTACACTCTCGCTTTGTACTGTTTCATGAATTCGGCCTCCGACGAAGTCGCCATGGCGACGATCGATCCCGTGGCTTCGCACGTCACTTGAGCCGTAAATATCCGGTTAGACAGGACCAGCCGAAGAAGATGGCGTCCCTGATTCGTCGCCGGAGTTGCCATCGACGGCACTGGGGGGTTTCGAAGAAAGGAATTTTATTGGGCTTTTATATTAGTGACCCAGCCCAATAATAGGATTCGAGATTTCTCTCTCTGTACAATCAGGTGTCCCTGTTTGTCTCCGCCCTTACGGGAAAATGAAGGCACCTCAATCTTTCATTATAATCGATTTTCTTTCTGCGTTTTGTTTGTTTGTGTTTTTTTTATGGGTCTCATGGGGAGTAGTAGCAATTGCGATTTGTCGTTCAAGATCTTGCTGATCGGAGATTCTGCCGTCGGAAAGAGTAGCCTCCTCGTTACTTTCATCTCTTCTGATGCTCCTCTTCAGGATGATCTTACCCCCACCGTTGGTAGGTTCATTTGTTTAAATTCTCCACCGATCCTAATCACAGGAATGAAATTACGACACGTGTCAAGTGACCGGGATATGATTTTTTAGGAAAAAAGATATTTCATACTTCAAATTTACCAATTTTGGTAGATCTATATAATCTCCTTATTTTTAATTTATTGGTGTATATTTTAAATTTTTAATCATAAATCTACATCTTCATAACACAATTTCATGAGTATATCAATAATATGCAATTTCATTTCTTCTGGATTTAGAAAATGAAATTTGATATCAGAAAATAAAAAATTGAAATAAAATAAAATAACTAAACATACCACATACGAACAGTTTTTTAAGTTTTATGCATCTATCGAGCTCTAAATCATAAACCGCAAACCTATAGTTCTCGACATTCGAACCCTAAATTTTAAATTATAAATCATAAACCCTAAACCCCATAAAACACGAATCACTAAATTCGCCCTCCCTCCCAACTTCATTGTCAATGCGTGTGTGTCGTGAAGGTGTTGATTTCAAGATCAAGTTCCTCACGCTAGGAGACAAAAGACTGAAGCTTACCATTTGGGACACCGGTGAGTCGAGTTTTCGAACCCCATCTCCATATCGATATATATATATATATGCTGACGAATATAACCGCAGCCGGACAGGAGAAGTTCAGAACGGTAACCAGTTCGTATTACAGAGGAGCTCACGGGATCATTCTCGGTAAAAACGAAACCACCACTCATTGTCCTGGACAGAAAAAAAAAAAAAAAATTGAAACA
>KE527290.1:0-10026 GCA_000441915.1 Genlisea aurea | reverse complement strand
TTTTTTTTTTTTTTTTTTTTTGTGCTAATGTAATGCTCTTTTCCCTGCTAAACGAAATCCGAATCAGGTTCCGGCATGGAGCCCGTCGGAAATGGATGCTGTCCCGAATGCAGCGAGGGTAGCAGCGTATCGATACGGCGCCGCCCTCCGCCTGATGAGAAACATATGCATGTGGAAAGATATCCTGGCGATGCCGGTTCTTGAGAAGATCGCTCTCGATCAGCTCCTGTCGGCGAAGATTCTCCCTCACCTCCGCAGCATGCAGTCGAACGTTCACGACGCGATCTACCGGAGCGAGAGATTGGTCACCTCGTTGAGCGACGTGTGGTCCGGCCCAACCGTCACCGGCGATAAGAGGTCCGTTAAAATTGATATGGTCCCCAGTCCTCCGTACTCATCGCCATTGATGGATGAATAATAATCTTTGCAGCCGGAAACCGCTGGAGAGTTTCGTGGATTACTTGCTGTCCGTCGGGAGGAGGCTCTCCGGTGGGCCGGAGAATGAAACCGGTTATAAACTGGCGAGGCGGCTGAAGAAGATGCTGGTGGATTTGAACGAGTACGATGAGGCCAGGGCGATTTCCAGGACGTTTAAGCTCAAGGAGGCACTCTGAGATTTTATTGATAATAAATACCCCTCCCATTAACAGTAATTAACATTTAACGAACGGTGATTAATTAATTCATTAATTAATCGTTCAATCTCCTCTCGTCCTCTGCCTCTTGGCGCTGCCGGATTCGTCGCCGACGCAGCACTTCTCCATGACGACTCTGAGCGCCTCGCGTATCGAGCCCACGCAGCATTCTCCTCCTCCGGCGCCGGAATCGTCGTCCGATCCGGTCACGAAGAGGACGTTCCTGACGCGCCCGCCGAGCGTCGCGATCTCCGCCTTCAGAGTCCTGAGCTTCAGCGACTTGAGGGCGGCGATCAGGTCCGGGATGAGATCGGGGCGATCCTCGCAGCAGATGGAAGCTCTGATCACCGGTTTTTGACCGTTGGGTTTCGCGCTCTCGACGGAGAGTTCGTCGGATTCCGTCGGGACGGGACTCGTTTCGGCGATCTGCGACGTTTGGCGCTTCAGTTCCTTCACGTGCTGGATCACTTCTGCTAGCAACGAAGCTTTATCCGTCTGCAACAAATCTCTATGTATCCTCAATCTTGTAATAAAATTTGACCAATAAAAAAAATACATATATATATATATACAGAATTTTCATTTGTATCGATTGAAAACTGACAGAATTTTCATTTATATACATAATTAATTAAATGAAGCTATGTATCAAACAACTGACAGGAATGCTTCTTTGTCTGTCTGTCTATTTAAGAAAACTTCAATTTTTATTTTTTATTTTCCAATGGAAACTTTGCTGCTGCAAATGGTTTCTCTTTATCGTATCAAACTCAGCGACATTAACGCTTCTCCTCGGAAAACACCAACAAACGACGAAAATCTTCCAGACCACAGATTTTCATACATCGGACGCGAAACCCTTTATCCGATGAACCCACAAATCTGTTTGTCCGAAAACAAAACCCCACTAAATCTTTTTCGCCATTTCCAGACTTTTTGTCTTAGGTATTATGGGGGTTCTTATTTTTGGTGTTAGGAGAGAATGATTATTAAGAACGACGGGTGTGGGTTTATATGCAACTTACTTTTGTAGTGCTGGGGAGTAAGCTTCTGAGTTTGGCCAAGTGATTGTTGATTCTCTCCCGGCGCCTCCTCTCGGCTTCGCTGTGGCTTTTGGAAGCTGCGAGGGCCTTGGCGTCCATTATTTCCTGAGCGCTCATTTTCTGGAGTTCGGCATGGAGACCGAAGGGCGCTGCAGCAGCGGCGCCGAATCCAATCTGCCGGAGATTGAACGACCCTCCGAAAGAAGAAGAAGAAGGCGGCGGCGGCGGCGGGATGAGAAAAGGGTGGTGGTCGTGATTGAAAGCGTGGACGACTTGCGGGAGATGATGTTGATGATGATTCCATTGGAATATTTGGGATGCCTCCGGGAAAGCTTCCACTTCGATGTACGAAGAACCGTCCATGGAATCGTGCCGTTGCATCATCACTCACGACGACGATCCCTGAAAAATCGCAAAACAGAAAACCCTATTCAAAATGGAAACCCTCAAAAACTTCAGATTGTGATGATTCTTCGTCTCGGCTAAAAAATAAAGAAAACCCTCAAAATCCCCCCACTTCAGATTCAATCATGGGTTCCTCATGTGAAAAAAACTTCAGTTCAGCCATGGAAGGAAACACAAAAAAAAAAAAAAGAAAAACCTCACTTTTTAGGGTTCTTCGTTTCACACAAAACAAAACACCTTTGATTTGTTGTTGCAGCCAGCAGCAGAAAACTGGGGTCTCAAAAAATGGAAGACGAGAATATCCCCCTCACGACCCCTTTTTATCCTACAAACAAATAAATCATAATCTTTTTTTTATTTTTATATATATATATATTTTTTTCAATCTTTTTGGTTTCGTTGCCTGCCCCCACTATGCACTCTTTTTGTTCAACATTTTATACAGATCTTCTTTCCTTTCTTCTTACGCCACTCCAGGCCGTAATAAAAAAGAAAAAATAAATAAAAAATTATTATTATTATTATTATTTTTCTCGAGCTTAGAGATAACTGTGTGTGTTATTAATGGAGTTCATTCATTCCGGGAAGAAGGAGCCTGGAGAGTGGAGGGTATGTTTATTTATCATCGTATTGAAGGAAATATTGGGAATATAATCACAAATCATCATCATTATTATTATTATTATTATTATTATTATTATTATTATTATTATTATTATATATTTTTTAATTTATCATTTAAATTCATCATATATAAAATTGAGTAAAACAAATATAGTGAATAGAGACAAGCGTTGTCTCTATTGACCAAATTAAAAGACAAAGAAACAAGAATGATAAAAGGGCATGAATTTTGTTAGTATAGAATTGTCTAAAAAAGAATTCCCTTTTGCTTTGGGATTGTTTGTTTTCAAATTTAATTTGTAATAATTTTAAATATATATATATAGATATATAGATAGATATAATTTTTGTACTGTACGTATGTATGCCATGTGTATGTATTTATATTCACGCCAAGGCTTTGTGGTTCCCAAAGAAGCAGCCCTTTGTAATGATACTGTCTTGGAACACACAATCACAACACATTCTCTCTTTTTTTTTTTTTTTAATTTCCACTTTATTAATAAAAAATAAACGATAAATAAATAAAATATAGATGTCGATTCGAAAGTAAGGAATATCCATGTGACGAAATTTCTAATTTATCTTAAATATAAGTCAAGTCACGAACTCATTATGTCATTTTATATCCTTATTAGGAATTATTATTATTATTATTATTTATTTAAAAATAAAATAATAATATTGAATGAAGTTTGGGGAAGATGTGAAAATGAGGGATTGAGATAGTGGTGGAACTCAAATCTAGTCACTTTGTATAGCTTAATGTAGAAAAAGATAAATATTCTATTTATTTTTTTTGGTCAACTATTTTATTTTATTTTATTTTATTATATTATATATATAATAAACTTGACCCTCCATTCTCCAGTAGTGCTTTAACCAACTATAATATATATATATATTATAAACATGTGGATATGTACTAAACAAGTTTAAAGAAAAATAATAGTATCATATATATATATATATATATCAATATTATGGAGAAGTATTATATAATATTTTTATGAGGTTTATAACAATTTACGTCCCTATTGTTTTCGATTTTCACAAAATATATATTTCTCATTTCGTAATTACAATTTATATATATTTTATTTCAAAAATCGACAATTTATTATCTATTCCGTTTGATGACGTCGTCAATTTGGGATATATTTTTGTTAAAAAAAAGAAAAGAAAGAAAGACGAGGGAAATAAATTGCAACGTAAAAACGTTGGTTTTTTTTTTCGTTAGTTAACGGCGTAGGTATAAATTATCGATTTATGAAACAAAATGTATATAAATTGTAATTACGAAAGAAAAGATAGATTTTTTTATTTTTTTTTTTGTAAAAATCGAAAAGAATTGGGACGTAGATTATTAAAAAACCCTATTTTTTTATTTTTTTTAATATATATATATATATAGCTAAACTTGTTTTGGACAAGATAGAAAAAGGAGACATGACAAGAACTTGAGTAAGGAGGGCCTTCTTTTGACCAACAAAAACTTGGAGTGAAAAATACACACAACAACACATGCCCTTTTATTTTTGTTTAAACACTAAATCATTACTCTCATATTGTCTATTTGTCACAACTACATTCGAAATTTGAACATTAGCTTCCATTGGGGCATTCATTAGAAAAAAAAAATTCAAAAAAAAAAATTTATAAAGTGACAAAACGTCGTAAAATTCAGGGATTGTATGCCGAATATTAAAATTTGAAGTGTATTTTTTTAAATATATATATATATATTAATATTATCTTGAAATTTAATATTTGGATTAAATATGGTTGGGGTTCAGTATGACATCATCTAGACGATTCCATGACGTATGGCCCAAACTTAAAGTAATGGGCTCGGCCCATTATGAATTCAGGATACCAGTACAGGCCGTTTCTCAAAAGCCCAATAAGTTATTAACGTGTAATAGGGTTTTTAACATTTATTAGTTCGTTATTGTTTTCGATTTTTACAAAAAATATTTATATTCTTTCATAACTATAATTTATATTCTATTCGTTTATAAAATCGATAATTTATATCCTACGCCGTTAACTAACGGAAAAACTAACGTTTGGCGTTGGAATTTACGTCCCTTATATTTCATTTTTTAAATAAAATATATCCCAAATCGATGACGTCATCAAACGGAATGAATATAAATTGTCGATTTATGAAACAAAAATAGATATAAATTGTAATTATAAAAGAAGATGAATATTTTTTTGTAAAAAAAATTGAAAACAATGGAGACATAAATTGTTATAACCCCACCTGCATGTAATACGATGGTTTTTTTATTTTTCGAGTTTTACGAAATACGTCTCCATGTTTCATAATAAAAATCATTTGTTTGCATAAAAAAAAAAAGTTTAAAAAAAAAATGATGATTTTCTTTTGTTATTTGAATAACCAATCGTGACACATTCTATTAGATTAAAAAAAAGGGTTTATTGCATTTTATGCCCATTTTATTTTCGATTTTTGTAAAAAATACCCATCTTCTTTCATAATTGCAATTTATACCCCTTATGTTTCATTTCGTGGCAAAATATACCAAATTCCGTTTAATGATGTCATTATCAATTTTGGTATATTTTGCCAAAAAATAAAACATAAGGGGTATAAATTGCAACGAAAAATGTCAATTATTCTGCTAGTTAACGGCGCATGGTATAAATTGCTAATTTTTTAAATAAAAGGGTATAAATTGCAATTATAAAAGAAGAGAGGTATTTTTTGTAAAAATCGATAAAAAATAGGGTATTTTTTGCAATAAATCCTTAAATATATATATATATATATAGTTCACCTAATTTGCATAAAGCACTTACTAGTTGGTTGGAGGGAGAAGGAACATGGCTTAAATGTTGACGTAAATGTGACAAGGCTTCACGTACCCTCCCAGTCCCATACCCACCTAATTGTTTCACGTAACGACATTATTTAAACATGATTGCGACGATTGCCATATGGATTAAAATTACGATCATCGTATTTTCCTCATTAATGAGGACTTACACCACCCCCCACAAATCACAATGTGTGTATAAACAAAATTAGACTCTAATAAAAAAACAAAATCTGAAAAATAGATTTTTTGGTAAAAAAAAAAATGATTTATTTGTAAAAGGAAAGAGCTTTATGAATGAAAGCGACACATAGTCTTTACAGTCAAAGAAAAACATGTCCTGGTGGCCTTACTTCAATGAAAATAATAAAAGCAGGGTTTAAATATCTCTGTTTCAAATTATTGCCCTACCCATACCATCTGTCAAACCCTAATTTTTTATTTTTATTTTTATCTATCACTATTTTATTTTGTCCTCCTCAAAATTAGATAATATTAAATAATGTGCGTGGATTAATCATTAATGAATCAATTTAATAATGAGTAAGATAGTGTTTAATTGGATTTATTATTTTATACTGTATCAATCTTTTAAGAATGATAAAATAATCCGTATTAATAATTTATAAAAAAAAAATTAATTAATTTTAGACTTTTCTCTCTCAACAAACATTCTAACTAAATATTATCATTATTTATATTATACTAAATAATCAATCTAACCAAACGTATAAAAAACATTGACACTTTGAATGAAATTATGACATCTCACACTATATTATTTTTAAATGAGACGCCCCAATAGTTAAGTCAAAACGATGTATATAGTGACAATGAAATAATGTGTTCTACTTGTACATAGATTGCGACAGATATCGAATCTTTGATATTCATCGTTGATGCTCTCGACTTTGCCCTAAAAAAAATTCACTTTCATCATCATCATCATCATCTCTTTCACTTTCGCTGTCTTGGTGAGAAACAAGAAAGAAGAAAAAAAAATGTACACTTGGGTCAATCATCATCCTCCTGAATCCTCTTGCTTCGAAATCGAACCGCGAAACCCTTGGGGGGTTGAATTCGAACCCTCGTTTTTCGACGAAATCGAATTGCCGTTGAACGAGATGCTCCCTCGCGGCATCCTCATCCCGGATGATTGCGACGCCGGGGTTTCGATCAAAAGGGAAGCTTCGAAATTAGGGTGTGTGGTGAAGATGAAGGAGAAAAACAGCCAGCAACTGGCTGTTCATCCTCGGAGAAAGAAAATGGGGGGGAAAAAGGACAGGCACAGCAAGATTCGTACGGCGCAAGGCGTGAGGGACAGGAGGATGAGACTTTCCCTTTCAGCCGCTAGAAAATTCTTCGATCTGCAGGATATGTTGGGGTACGATAAGGCGAGCAAGACGATAGAGTGGCTTTTCAGTAAATCTAAGAGGGCGATCGAGGAGGTGATGATGATGACGTCGAAGAACCCTAAGAGTGAATCAGAATGCGAAGATGATGACGTCTCCGGCGTTGAAGAAAACTCGAATGAATATCTCAATTTTTCACCATGCAAAAGTGAAACCACAGAGGAGGAGAAGAAGAAGAAGAAGACGCCTAGGGCAAAAAGTAGATCAAGCCCTAACCTGAAGGATCTCGTAATATTCGAAGAAATCAATCACTGCCCATCAACCGAAAATCGATTTCCCGAAGTGGGCGCCATCGAAAAACTTCTAAACGTGAGTAGTAGTTCGTCGAATTGTTGCCCTAATTTCTTTTCCTTGTCGACAAA
This sequence comes from Genlisea aurea, assembly GCA_000441915.1. Lineage (NCBI taxonomy): Eukaryota > Viridiplantae > Streptophyta > Magnoliopsida > Lamiales > Lentibulariaceae > Genlisea > Genlisea aurea. Next base: position 2,699 of record KE527290.1, on the reverse strand, counting down.
TCCCTGCCCTGGAGGCGAGGCTAATTTCGTGGGCTTTTCTTCTGGGAACTGGGATCTGAGAAACAACGACAGATCGTTTATGGTTACGGATCAGGATTCTGTTTTTGTTAATCCCGTTTTCTCTTCTGTATTTCCATGGTGATGACAAAAACAGATCTTTCACTTCAGGTATGCTATGAATGGTATGTGTAAATTAGGTTTTTTTTTTTTTCTGTTTTTAATTTTGTTTTCCATGTATTTTGTGTGGTGATCCGAATGAGGGGATCTAATTATCTGTGTTTTTTGCTGTACTCAACAACTATCGATGTTGTTCGTCGATATCGAAATAATTGCTTTTTTTTTTAGTCGATTAGGGTTCATCATGGTTTTTGATTCATTGTTGTCAAGACAAAGTTTTTGAATTTTTAATCGAATATATAATGATCTTAGGGGTTATTTTTTGTTCATCAACCTTCAAAAATTATTATGAATCTAGCATGAATTGCAAAATCACAAAATTGAGATACATATATGAAAATTTCATTACTATATAAAAATCTAATCGAATCAATCAATTATTAATTATTAGATTTTATATAGACCATAGTTTTATTTCATTGAATATGAGACGTGATGCAAATTTTCACATATCCAATATTCTATAATTTTTACTGCACAAATTCTATTTCACCTCGAATAAATTCTATTAATGTGCTTCGCACGTGATGTACGATTTTTTACCCCCCCTAGACACTTTTAAATAAAAAATTTCAATTTTTGTTCTTTGTTTTTTTATTTTTAAATAAATAAATATATATATATATATATATATATAAAATACCAAAGTGTGTTTAATAAAATTTGTAGTCATCGAAAAGTATTTTACATACATACATACTCTACCCGTGCGACTCCAACTTGAAATATGTTAGAAAAAAGAATGGGCAAAATACCGGCGACGAAAATATCTGCACCAAACGACGAAAAATCGTGATCGATCTTAGGCCCGTTTAACAACGGTGTCCTAAAGAATTTTATCCCCAGGATACAAAAGATACTTCCAACACACAACACAAAATAAAAGATGAGGAAATATAGGTGAGGAAAAAGCGGAGTCGGTTAAGACAGGTTCAGAAATATTTGACTCAACTTATTTTACCATTTCAAATAACAATACTTATTATAATTATAATTATAATAATATATATAACAAAATATTCTATAATCATCGAAATAATTTAGTGCCAATAGACTAAATAGTTATGAACAATAAAAATAACATTTGAAGAGAACAATTGAAACTCTACACCCTCTAAATTTATCCTATAAGAATAACATATACGTAAAAATTGTATTACTAATGATTAAATTTTATATATATATATATATATATAACTACAATTTTCATTAAATTCAATAATAAAACACCGAATAAGTACCATTACCTTGGTTGTCTCTATGTGAGCAACAAGAACGACTTTGCTCTCCTGAATACATAAGATGATGGAACAAGTGATAGAGCCATTTATATATGTGTAATAAAAATAGGGTTCTAGCAAATTAGGCCTTCCGTCTATATAATATGTATTGTTATTGTTATAAATATGTACGTATCTACTTGCCATTATATTTTTAACCAACTCATGTTCATTGCATTCAATCATTTTTTTTTTTTTTTGTCTTCACCTCGTAATTAATACCCAATAATTAATGAACTTGCTCAATTTAAACCAAACCACTTACCTAATTTGGGATATCTTCGATCATTCGGGTTTCGATTATAAAAGCTCCCAAGTGACGGATAGTGAGTTAAATAAGGGGACATAATCATTCGCAGGTGACCCGACCCGAATAGTAAATGCGCGGCGGCGGATCCACACGTTTCCGTAACGACTTGTAGTGTACCTTGACAAGTTATTTATTCATGGCAGAGCCAAAATAAATACGAAATAAATAAAAAAGAAAAAAGAAAAATAATAATAAGAAAAAAAAAAAATCTATATATATATATATATATATATATTTACCTACCATTGTCCATTGCCATCCATCATCAACCTCTGAGTTATGGCATGAAGGAAGAAATAATGGCCAAGATCCACAGCAGTGCGTATATATACATACATACATATATATATATATATATATACACGAGAATCATCATATCCAGCGATCTTTCAACCACAACGGACAAAAATGAATGGATAGACAGCATGGGGCTCGATGATTCCTCAGGGCTATATATATATATTATATATTTAGAGTTGGACAAATTAATTCATTTTATAATTGTCGGGTCGGGGATTGAAATTCCACAGCAAAAAACAAAAACGTTTTCTAATGAAATTTTGAGACGGAATTATGTTGGTAATTATTAAAATGAAATTAAATTGGGGGCATTTTTGTCCGACGGGAAGACGATATTTATTTCAAAGATACGCTTCATCATTATGCCCCCCTCACTTTTCCCCATGCATCTTTTTCACAATATTTAATTATTTGGGCCGAGAAAGTCATTACGTATATGTTGCCAGCCCACTAAAAATATCATCGGGTTTTTTATTAGCTAACTCATTTTTTAAAAAAAAAAAAAAAATCGAACAAATTATATCTAATGCTATCAAAATTAACGAAATATTATTTTAAGAAATTATATCTTATATTTTATTTTGTATAAAAAATATAAGGTTTATTGCATTTTCTACCCCTTATCTTTCAAA
>KE527287.1:0-17419 GCA_000441915.1 Genlisea aurea | reverse complement strand
GGGGGGGGGGGCGGTGGGGGGTGAGGACCGGTTCTGTTCTTTACCAGTGGCATATGAGCTGATGGTAGCCCGAGTCATTCACAGCAACGTACGCCTTCGCTAGCTGCCAAAGTGAGGCTGCGATTCCGTCTTTAGCAGGGGTATAAACTGAACTCACGGCTCCGTGATGATCCCCCTGCGCTGCAGGCAAGCTGAGTTCGATAGCCACGGGCTTCAGGATTCCGTCTTTCATCAGGTACAGAATCGTTCGAGTCGCATACGTCTTCGTTGCAGTGGTGTTTATCCTTCTCAGATGCGGCATCAAACTGTCGTGGTGATCTAAGATGAACAGCTTATTGCTCTCAATTGCCTGTGAAGAAACCATTTTACTGAGTTAAGCATGCATCTCAGAGATCGGGAGAAAAATTTACCCACCTCTGCTATGGTCATGCCATCCAAACTTCCTCTGATATGGTCTTCCGATATTCTGCTGGATTGATCCCCATAGATCTCAGGATCAAGCTTGCTGGTGTGAGGAAATTCCTGCATTTGTGAAAAATTTCAAACCACTACTTAGTCAATGCAGGCAGTAGTAGAAGAATGTAATGTAATGGAATGTTCCAACTTACTCGGAGGCGGCAAATGAGGACGGGATTGATCCCTGCCAGCATTTCTCTTCCGAATTCTTCATCGGACCTCCAAGCAGTTTTATCCTCTGTTCGTCATCAGATCTCACAATCGATTTTTATGCAGTTTTATGATCTGAATCTCTCTCCCTCAAGTATTACTTATGTAATTACCTTGAATGACGAGTGGCACAGGGAACTTGAGAGCTCCTTCCCCATCTGATCGAAGCAGCTCCCTTATGGTCTCAGAGGGTATCTTCTCTCGAATCCTGTCCAATAAAGACCCACTGCTTATCTTGATGCCATCCTCGTAGAGCCGCAAAACATCGTTGATGCAGTCGAATTCACCGGGAGTTTCATGGAACAGAGCCCGAAACTCGGGAGCCAGGAACTGGAATATGGACTTGAGGGCATAAGCTACGGAGTCGGACATTTTGATGTCGCTGAATCTTTCATCCCTGGGGACATAGATGCTCAAGCTCTCATACAACGGCAGCCTACTCTCGGTGTTGGGATCCGACGAAGACGGAGGCCGGCCGGTTCTTCCTCGACGAGGATATGGGTACTCAGGGGTTCCTCCGAGAATCGGGCGCACGTGATCGGCGCCCTTATCCGGTTCCCCTAGATCGTTATACACATCGTAATCGTAAACTCTGTCCCACTCCTCCAGACGCCGCCGCTGCCCTGTTCCTCTCAGGTTCTCGAGCTCGTCTGCCCTGTGCGCCGCCAGCGATGGCGGCGTTTGCTTCGGCAGGTACGGCTGTTGAAAAAAATAAAAAATTATTAACCGGATATATGAAGAGAGATAAAAAAAAGAGTTTCGGAACCTGATTGGAGAAGAAGATGCGATCCTTTTGGTAGTATTCGGAAGGATAAACCCAGGAGTTGCAGACGAAATGGACTCGGCCATGTCCGGGGACGTCCTCGAGAGTGAGGCTCTTGAGGTAGAATTCAGAACGATGAGAATTCACGACGGTGACTGCTCCGGGCACGCCCATCTCCTCCACGCTCCACTCAAAGCTAACGCCATAGCTAGCCGTTCCCTGACCTCCCAGCCAGTTCGTCAAGTAAGCCGGCTTCCCATTTGCTGAACCAGAGAACAGATACAATAATCAATCACCCCCCCTCACGTTACTCCCGTAATAACAACTGGTGTACGTACCTGGATGGGAGTGACTCGGGAGGAGCTGCAGAGCCACCTTCCTTTGTCGGAGCTCATCCACGGCGTGGGTTACCGACGCCAACAGAGGCTTCAGCTGCAGAACGACGATACCCTCCAAGACGTTGAGCTTGGCTCTTTTGCCGCTCCCGTTCGGTTCCGCCATGGAAAGGAAGTCAATGGAGCTGTGCTTCGTCCCGTTGCTGGGTATTTATTGTTCATTCTTTTTTTCATACGATGACGCGGGTGCCAGTCGCAGTTGAAGTGCCAGTGCCCCACCACACCAGTAGTCAGTCTACAAAACGAGTGGGTAGAAAAGATTCCTTCTCATCATTTGTCTCATTGAATGACAAAACTATGTAGGGCCTATCCTCTGCAGCCTCTCTTGACCGAAACAATGTTTTGGGGTGGATCAAATGGAGGTGCTGTTAGGGATGCCCATGCCTGTAAGTCCCCCCCCGCTGTTGGGGTAAAGCAAAGTGTAGGGCACTCTCACAGGTCCTCCCGCCCTGTTCTTCAGATCCCCATCCTTGTTCATCTCGATGATCTCCTTCTCTATTTCAGCCAATCTCCTCCCAAACTTACCGAACTCGCCGATTATTTTCGCGTCTCTGGTCCATTCCTCCGTCTCTCTCTGCCCCAGATACACCTCGTCCGATGAGTGTCTCGACAGCACCTCGATCAGCCCGATGCCGATTAAAGTCTGCAGCTTTGCGGTGATGGTGCTCAAGAACACTTTGTCTGGATTCTTCTCCAGTTCCTCGTAGTCTGGGGTGCCCTCCTTCGGCATGAAACGCCGGCTGATCGTTGGGCGATTGGGCATGTAGCCGGCATAAGGGTACTGCCCGAAATTCAGGGCTGCGTGAAGAGCCGAGGCGATCCATATGATGGTGGTGCAGGATTCGACCAGGTCGACCCTCGTCTGCATCTCCGCCCACCACTTCTCGTCTTTCTTGTCGCCGTGGCCCACTTCTCTGATCTCCTTCCACCAGCACTGCAGCTCTTCGTCTTCCCGAATCGCTTCATCGGATGCGTAGTAGAAGTTACAGTACTCTTCCACCCATTCCTCTATTGCTGACCAGATTTTGAGTCCATCCACGGCATACGGGTAATCCTCGATCAGCAGACGAAGGCCGTGGGGAGAATTCGAGTCTTTCACAGCTACTCCTCTGCAGCGACCGAGGGATCACAAGATTCATATACTCTCTCCGCAACTATACTGGTAGTTAAAAACGCATGTATGTATTATATATGTTGATTGATACCTTTTCAGTAGATCGGCCGGAAGTGCTTGATCAGGAAACACCCACTGCTTGTAAAAAGCAGAGGACATTTCCATGGAATACTTCCCCGGGAATACGGTCTGTTCCAGAAGCCCGCCCGCTTCGATCACGACTTGTCTTCCGAAGGCGTTGATGTTCATGGTGTCTCGGAAGTGAGGCTGCAGGAGCTTGTGAATGGGGTGTAGCACGCTCAGCTGCCTGTATGTAGCTATAATGAATGGTTCGATTACAGCATGCGTGTTCAGCCTGCAAGAACGCATGAAGGGGGGGTTGTGAATTTCATACGATCAACCAGCAGTTTTTTGAGGGTCACTTCTGCTTCATTGTATATATGCCACCTACCAGTGGCTGATGAGCTGATGAACTCCGGAATCATTCACCGCGGCATATGCTTTGGCCAATTGCCAAATGGATCCCTCTACTACACCGTCTTCCGCCGGGGTGTATACATCACTGACGGCACCGAGTTCATCTCCATCTGGATGCGGCAAGCTGAGTTCGATTGCCACTGGCCTCAAACGCCCGTCATTTTGTAAGAAAAGCAGCGTCCTGGTAGCATATATTTTCGAAGTTGTGGAGTTGATTCTCCGGAGATATGGCATGAGGGCGTCGTGATGATTTAGAATGAACAGCCGATTCGCCCTGACAGCCTGTGATGATTTAGAACTGATGATCAGAGGAGACAATAAGAATAGTTTTATTCTTCATCTTGAGATTTTACCTCGTCGGGTGTCAGTCCGTCCAACCGATTATGCAAGTGATCCCGAGATATTTTACTAGTTTGATCACCATACAGCTTTGGGTCCAGGTTACTGGTCGGGGGGAATTCCTGCAGCAGCAGAAACAAGGCTTGGTTCTTCAATCAAGATGGATGCCGAGAAGAATGGACAAAGTAATAATGGAGGTAGTAGGGTACATGGAGAAGTGCTATTATGACTGGGTTGGGTCCAGCTACCATCTCTCTGGCGAATTCTTCATCTGTTCTCCACCCAGATCGATCCTCTGTTAACCAAAGATAAGCATCAGTACATAGAATAGACACATCAAAAAGGTTTATTTTATTTCACCTCGAAGCACACTTGGCAATGGGAACTTGAAGAGTCCGCCATTCCCATCTCGTCTCAGAGTCTCCCTCAGAAACTCAAACGGGATTTTGTCAAACAAAGCTCTGAGCGAAGGCCCGTCAGGCAGTTTGATTCCCCCTTCATACAAATCAAGAACATCTTCGAAGCTTCCGAATTCATTCCCAGTGGTTTCAAACAGACGTTCAAATTCAGGGACAAGAACCTGTAAGATGGATTTGACTCCGTAAGCCAGGAAATCCGACACCTTCAAATTCCTGAACCTCTCATCTCTGGGGACGTAAATCTGTAAGCTCATCGGCAATGAAATCCTGCTCTCTGTCTCTGGATCTGTACCCAAAAACAAAATTAATCTCCCGATCATATATTGACCTGTTCATAGAGAGGCGCATCGGCATCACTGACCTGTCTTCGACGGCGGCCGACCGGTTCTTCCACGGCGAGGATAGGGATACTCGGAGGAACCCCCGAGCACAGGGCGAGCATACTCCTGCCCTTTATCCGGATCCCCTAAATCGTTGTAATAAGCGTAATCGTAAACCCTATCCCATTTTTCAAGTTGACCAGTTCCATTTCCTCTGAGATTCACCAGCTCTTGTCGTCTGTAATCGACCAACGCATCGGGGGTATCACCGGGAAGATACGACTGCAGGAAAAAAAAAAAAGTTACATAGCATCATCAACAATCAATCGAGTGGCTTTCATCACGTCGGAAAGTAGAGAGAAAGTGAACGCACGTGATTCGTGAAGAAAATGCGGCCATTCGGGAACTTGCCAACGGGATAAACCCAGGAATTGCAGACGAAATGAAGGCGGCCGTGGCCCGGAACGTCGTCGAGTTCGAGACTCTTGAGGAAGAATTCAGAGTGGTGATGGTTGACGACGATGACCGCCCCTGGAACTCCGACTTCCTCTTCCCAATCGAATTCGACGGTGAAGACGGAGTCATCATCCTTCAACTTCAAGGCCGATGCTACGGCGCCCCACTTCCCCAAGTAAGCAGCCTTCCCTAACGTCCCTGTCGACAGTCCACAACACAGTAGCAAATTAAAATTTATTTCAGAAATATTAATTAATTCGGATTTATTACATTTTCTATATATATATAATATATATTTTCTAATTTTTATAAAAAATAATATATTATTTCATAATTATAATTTATATATCTTATATTTTATTTTGTTCCAAAATATACTCATTACGTTTGATGGCGTCATTGGTGACGTCATGAATTTAAATATATTTTACCACAAAATAAAATATAAAGGATATAAATTGCAATAAAAAATATTAATTTTTCCGTTAATTAGCATCGTTGGTTAAAAATTGATCAATTTTTAAACAAATGAAGTATAATTTATAATTATAAAAAAATAAATATATTTTTTTACAAAAATCGAAAAAAAAAAATATTTTATTTAAATTAGGCTTGCTTTCTGCATTTATTTCCCTCCAACGCCAGGCAACACGAAGCCTGCCTGCCTTATGCAATTAATTACACCCAAACCTACCACCGCGACATTACGTGTCCTCCCCTAAGTGGAGCACGTGTACCAGTACCACACGAGTCCTCTTCAGTAAAAAGTTATTTCAAAACTAACCATCCCCTTTTTTTTTTTTTAAAAAAAATCGTTTTTTTTTTCCTTAAAAAATCGAATCGTTTTTTTTTATATATATTGTTATACATTTATATATATATATATTGTTATATATATATATAACAATATATAACAATATATATATATATAAATATATAACAATATATATATATAAATATATAACAATATATATATATAAATGTATAACAATATATATAAAAAAACAATTTTTTTTAAAGAGAAAAACGATTTTTAAGAAAAAAAAAAACGTTTTTTTTTTTTAAAAAAAAAAAGGAGATGGTTAGTTTTGTAAAAAAAAAGGGGGATGGTTAGTTTTGAAATAACTTTTTACTGGGGTGGTTAGTTTTGTAAATAACCCGTCGTCTTCATCAATTAAACTAAACGCCGGCAAAGGCAGGCTATGCCTTGCGGTCCAAGATTCAGCCATGGCCGAAACCAAATCTCAAGAACAAGACAGGCCATGCCCTTGCGGTCCAAGATTCAGCCATGGCTGAAACCGAATCTCGAGAACGACGCCTCAACAAAGAAAGTATACACAACAACTGCTATCCAGCCATATCTACAGGCAAACCGGAGAGGAAGAGGAGGAACTCACTAACCTGAGAACTGCGAACCGACCAGCCGGAACGAGACTCTCTTTCCGAGCACCTCATCCACGGCGTCAAGCGCCGAAGCTCCAACATCCAGCAAGCTTTTCGCCGCGAGAACAACGCTGCCTCGCATCTTCTTCTTCTTCCTCTGTCAAATGAACGCCGTACGCAGGCAGGCACATATATATATATATATATATATATATACAGAGATGGATACTTTTCATAAAGGAAAATGTCTACGCCTGAGCATTTGACCAGATCATACATATTCCAGAGCTTTACCCACCAACTCTGTAGTTCATTTATTATATACTATATATGACATACCTTTCAAAGAGATTTTTTCAGTTACCGTATTCCAGCCGCCGATCACAACCACCGGAGTTATTCCTCCCGGTGCCTCGAACTCAAAGTTGACCGCAACCGCGATCGCTTCTCCGGGGACGAGCGAGAAGTAGTTGTCCGAATAGTGAACCGGCAGAATCCTCGCACCGTCTTCACCATCCTGCACCACCGATACACGGAGAAAGAAAGCCACCTTTCCTGACTTGTTCCCTACCTGCATCTTCACCTCGTACCTTCTCCCCTTCACCGTCGATGCCTCGCAGGTGACCTCCAGGGGGACTTTCGCCTCTCTGTACGCCTCCAGCATTCTGTAATCGCCTCCGGGAAGGTGGAGCCAATACAGGTTCCTGGATAATAGCGTGGAGGACTTCTTCCTCCCTTTGTTGTAGAGCTTGAGGAGAAGAAAGTACACCGGCTCTGCGCGACACCTCCTCTTCAGCTCGAAAGTGGAGATGGTTTGTTTAGGCGGGACGGTGAGATCGTCGAAGACGTTCAAAGACGGGCACTTCCCTTCTAGATCCCAAACTGAAGCTTCAACGGCCACATCACGGAGTTCATCCGACGTAGTGTTCACCACCTCGACGAAAAACGTCGCTAGATTCAGCTGGACGTGAATCGGTTCTGCAGCAGATCGACAGCCGTAGAATCCGGCCGTCTGTTCATGGAGATGATCATAAAACTGACCCCTTAATCCCGTCCATGGATTCTGAGTTTTCCAGATCAAAACACCAGTGTATTTGCTCCACATCCTTGAGTTCCACCCTTCCAACAGAGCTCTGTACTGAATATAATTAGCCAGCTGAGCCTGAAAACAAAAAAAAAAATCACACCACAACTTTGAGCATGAAACAAACACGTACATCATGCATCGAAAATTCTGCATCCACCTTGAGGCAGAAGTCATCAAGATCGGTGGGCATGCCGTAGAGTAAGATCTGATCGTGGGTCGAACCGGGCTTCGAATACGGAATGTACTTGTGGTAGTCCCAAGTAGGATTCGGGACTTCTTTCACGTAACCATCGGAATCTTCGACGAAGGAAGGAACGGTCCATCCCTCGGGAGGCATCGTGGCTCGGATCGTAGCTGCTACAGGCATTCCGACGGAACCAACTTCCGGATTGAAACCGTATTTGTAGAAACCATCCTTGAAAAAGTTCTCCGGATTTTGAATCTCGTAAGGGCCATCAGTAAAACCTCCTTTCCCATCGGCAAAGCCGTCCCACAACGACCCTTTGACGTAAGCACGGGTTCCGTCCAGATATTCGCTTGGATCGGAAGAACAACAACTCTCATCCTCGGAGGAGGAGTTCATGAAATGAGGATGGAATTCCAGGTCCTTCTGCAACGCATCGTTTATATCGAGTGGAGGAACTTGCTCATTGCCTCCAACCCACAAGGCGAGACTAGGATGATTCCTCAGAAGTTTGATCGTATCCCTGGCGCATAGCAGGAAAAGCTCGTGATCGAGTGGCCCATCGGGATTCGATACTGGAATACCTCGACCATCGACATCTCCAGTTATCCAGAATTCTTGCCACACCTACAAGAAAAGAAATGATCTCCCGTTTTCATCATATCGTCTTTCCGATATCACAAAAGATAAGAACTCAGAAGCTAACCAGAAGGCCATAAATGTCACAGTAATGGTAGAAATCAGGCCTTTCAGCAATTCCACCACCCCAACAGCGGATCATGTTGAAGTTCATATCAGCATGAAACTTGATGTCCGCATCGTAACGCTGTTTCGAGAGCCGTAATAAGCCATCGGACAGTATCCAGTTACCTCCACGGATGAATATGCGCTCCCCGTTGATCTTAAAAAGCCTGAAAATGTTACTACTCAGGCTCCACACAAAAGGAAAAGGAGAACGCTTATTTATACCTTCCGCCTGTATCTTCGTCAATGTGACTCTCGATCCTACGGAACCCAAAATGCTGGCACCACGTATCCGACTCTCCATGATCTTCGACACTAGTTGAAATTTCGACGTCATAAAGTGTCTGTCTGCCCGCTCCATTGGGCCACCAGAGATCAGGTTTGTAGAAAAATAGCTGCAAAATCCATAACAGTATTTTGAACCTCAAATAAGGAGAACACATTAACTCATAATTCAGAAAACGTAAAAGACGACGAAAAACATCTACCTTAGGAAATGTGTACTGTACATGCGACATCGCAGGGACTACCACATGCTGAGTCTGAAGATGATTTATCAGGAACGTATCGTCATCAACTTCACGTCCCACTTGGATTTGCAGAGAGCACGGGGCATCGGAACTGCTTTTGTTCACTAAATCTAGAGTTGCATGAAGGTAGCACCTCTTGTACTTGTCAAAGAATGTGGAGACTAAGTGAGGATCCACTATTTTCACTGGCTGGAAGGAAGTAACCACCATGTATAAAAGACCGAATTTGAGAGAGAATACGAAAATGTCGAAAGATATCTCACCCCTGTAATGCAAAGAGAAACTTCATCCCAAATACCTGTGTTCCTATCCCTGAACAAAATTTACGAGGTTACACAGAACTCGCCTTTGATTACGAGAAACTCGGAAATGAATAAAACTTCAAAAATGGACCTTATGGGAGCCATCCAATCCCAACCTTCAACATATTGCGTAGCGACGTCTTTCCCTATCTGATTCAACACTCGAAATAAGAACCGATATCGCATAGCTGGAACGTTAATCGAAAGAAGAGAAGTTTTATTCAGATCAAGGGCCGTACTTCATGATCACCACCTTGACCGCCTTCAGGAGGAATTCGTCCAGGATTATCAGGAGGATGAACTCGTACTGCAAGCAGATTCTTCTTACCATCTGGATTCAAAAAATCTGTTACATCAATAGAATGCCTTCGGAACATCCCCTTTGGGAGCAGCTCTTTGTATCCATTCAGATATACTTCAGCGGAATAATTTATGCCCCGGAAGTTCAGATCTACATGCTGATTCTTCGACTGAAATCATCGAAAGATGAACGAAAATTCGACAAGAATGATATGCAATACTGCAAAAATGAAATGCAACTCTCACCAGCTTGCACTCGAACTCGTTGAAGAACCAGAAAGTATAATATTCCCTCCCGGAGTCTGCAATATCGATAATCGACTCATTTTCCAACCCGTAGAAGGGATCAGGCACTTGCTTGTTCCTCACCAGCGTAGCCAAAACTCTATAACCCTCAAAATTACAGAAAAAATTAAGCTGAAATTTCTATCCTGCTCAGTTTCCATCGTTGAGAAAACGCAAAAAAGCAGTCAAAATTCACCCCAAACATAAACCCTAAATAAAGACAGGCAAGGCAGATAGATGAGAAGAAAAAGCACTTACGTTCCGGGGACAACAGCCTCCATCCATGGTACCTGAACGGAAGCAGGAGGATGAGTGGTAGTGAGTTCAACACCAGTGAATTGAACTTCCGTCGACCTCGCCGCCAACCAACCTTCATCCAATACTCTTTTCCCCATCACTTCTCACAATTCACAACAATATCTATCAACCGAAGCAAAAATGGGAGGAGTACGGCAACAAGAGAGAAGCAGCCCCCTACTGGTCTGCATTGTCTCTCAAATCTGGTAAGACAGAAGAGCGAAGAAGGTAAATAAGCACAGCCATCATCGCCCTGATTGCAATTTTTTTTTTTTTTTCGAACAAGAAGAAGAAAAGGCAACGCAATGGATGATGCTTTAGCTTTACGGAAGTGCGAACACGGATAGATATTACGACAATAGTAGCTCCGGGCGTGAAGGTGGTGGTCCACCATCATCAACCATGCCTCCTCTCTCGCTAGGGTTTCCTGATCGAGATTGTTGAAAAATTTTGTAATCGAGAATTCAAAAAATATCAAGGATTTCCAGAATGTAATTGTTGCAGAGTGGGCAGTTCCCGCCCTGAACGCAGAGCTCACGCGAACAGAGCCGACAAAAAGAATGCCCACATGGGACAAATGGCGTCCCCTTGTGCCTCACCATGCAAACGCAGCAGTTGTGGTATTCTCCGGCGCCGCCGTAATCCTCTTCATCCTCCTCCTCATCCTCCATCCCGTACGAGAATCCATCCTTGTCGGTTTCTGCCAACAGGGACATCAATGACATTCTCACCGGGCGAGTTTCCTTCACCTCCTCCGCAGTTTCTTCATAATCGTCGTCGTCTTCGTCGTCCTCATCTTCGTCGCTGTTGGATTCCCTCTGCAGCCTCCTCGTCGGAATCGCGCCTCTGTTAGCGTCGAACCTACCGCTCGCGTTGGCCCTCGCGAGGCTAGGGGCTCGTCCCAGGCTGGGAGCTGCGTCGTTCACGGCGGTGATGTCGGGTTGCGAAATGGGATCGTGATCGGTGACGGGATCCATTCGGGTAGATGGCTGGCGGACCATGATTCGCTTCCCGCTGTTGCTGGTCAAGGGAATGTCGGAGGCCGGAACCGGGACGGTGGATGTCCAGGTGGATCCACGGCCGCTGCTGTTGTTGCGGTGGAGCTTGCTCTTGAAGCTTTTCCATGTCTTCTTGCTCTCTTTCGATCCGCCGCCCTCCTCGCGGATGATGTCGAAGAGAGTCCTGTTGGACTCCGATCGTGGCAGCGCCGCGGATTTTCTGCCGGAATCCATTTGAAAACGTCTACCCACCTGGAGAAATTGAAGGAAAACTATTTATAGATTTCACATCTGAGCTGAGGCACGGGAATCTGCTCTCTCTGTTCTTATTATATTGCCTTTTTGGATTGGGGATATTTGAAAAGACATCGTTACGACACGATAGCTATTATAGTACCCAGATTTGGAGAATGGCGTCCCAAAATAGGATAGGATTTAGGAGGATCACATGGCCTGTGCCTGAGTAATACAAATTGTTTTTCGCTTTGGTCCTCTGGCAATGGCGAAACAAAAGAACAATCAGTAGTATCGAGTATAGCATTCAATCTTATCGCCTATTATTGCTTGGAGAGGTGTGCCACTTTGCCACCGCTGTATGGATTTTTATACGCCCTTACGCAGCTTGCTTTTGGAGGAGACCCTTTTGTATGAAGGTTGAAACAAACAAATAACAACTTGGTTCATGGATTCGAAACTCCAGCGGCGGTTGAGATTGATTCAAGCACACCTGACTCCGGACACCGTTGATTTCTCCTCGCAACTTGCTGCAAATCACACAGCGGCTGAATTTTCTTATGGTTGGTAATTGGTATATATATATATTTCTTCTTCTTGTTCATAGTTGTTCTTGTATGCGTTATATTCTGAACCCACTCATATTTTCCTGTATGGTGTTTTTGTTCTTATGGGTTTGCTCTGTAGAAATGTATCCACTCATTGGTGAGATGAGTTTAGACTCTGATGAAGAGAAGACATTTCGATTGGATCGTATCTTTATCTTAGTGATCTGTATCAATTTTAACAATGAGGAGAGCATAGCTTCATCTCCTAAGCTAATCAATTCTGATGATGATTTTTCTAACTTTTGGAATGTTTACATGTATGCTTATCTTAGTTAGGGAATCCTTCTTCTTTGTTCTTATCCGCGGCAATGACACTTTTTTTGCTGCTACTTCACAGACCAAACATATAGCGTAGTTCTTCCGGAGAAATTACAAACTGGGAAATGGAATGTTTACAGGTCTCCACCACAGTCGGGACATTTTGTTTGTTTACTGCTTTTCTGAGAAATTTTAATTCGCTTCTCTGATGACAGATCGGCTCATTCTCCGTTGAAGCTCGTTACCAGATTTTCTGATCATCCAGATATTGCTACACTGCATGATAACTTTGTGTGAGATATTCTCCTCTTCCTGTTTCCAACTCATCTTTTAACTATGTGTTCAATTCATTTTCTCCATCAAAAAATGTTTTCTGTGTTCATCGTTTTTCTAACAGGCATGCTGTGAACGATTTCCGAGACTACAAATACTTGGGCACTCGTGTTCGAATAGACGGAACAGTTGGAGAGTAAGTTCGACTTCATACTTTATCTTCTGGTGAAAATAACCAAACGGGTTTTTACCGTAAAACCGGTACATTCATTATGTTGTGTTTAGGTATAAATGGATGACATATGGAGAAATAAGCTCTGCTCGGACAGCAATAGGTTCTGGACTTTACCAAATGGGAATAAAACCGGTAAATGACTTTGCTCATGCAAAACAGACCACAACGTTATTTAAGATATGTATCTCAGGGTGTGTTGTGGATGACTCTTTTCTTTTTTGTTGGCAGGGAGCGTGTATTGGAATTTACTTTATTAACAGACCAGAATGGATGGTTGTGGATCATGCTTGTGCAGCTTATTCACTCATTTCGGTCCCTTTATATGATACCCTCGGTATGTAGATACCTACTACGTTGGGGTTCGATTGTCTATTAGAATGTAAAATTCTTTACTTTGTTCCAATCATCAGGCCCTGATGCCGGAAAGTTTATTTTGAACCATGCTGGTATACAAGCACTTTTCTGCGTTCCGAGTACCTTGAATACTGTGAGCTCTCTTACTCCTCATGAAGATTCAAAGTAGTTTTCTTTTCCATATGATAAGCAGAAAGAAGTCTCTGACATGGATTCTTTTGCATGATATTCTCAGTTGCTTACCTTCCTCTCTGAGATACCTTCGGTCCGTATAATAGTGGTATGTGCTTGTTCTTTTATCTTAATGTTTTTTTCATTGAGTATCATCAAGTTTCCATGGCGGTTATTGTTTATTAAAATAGGTTGTTGGGGCCATAGATGAACATCTGCCATCTCTGCCTTCAACTTCTGGAGTGACTATTCTCTCTTACTCACGCTTACTTAATCAGGTACTATTTATTCCGAGTTTTACGATGGATTGAAGTGTCTCGAGGGACATGAACATAGAAATGTAGCTGAAATTTATTTGATTGATCTCATGGATTTTTTCCTTCTATGGGGTTCTAGGGTTCGAAAAATATCGTCCCATTTTACGCTCCTAAACCAGAGGATGTAGCCACAATATGCTATACGAGTGGTACTACAGGAACACCGAAGGTGTATCAGCTTTACTTTTTTTTTTTGTTTCTTCCTATAGATGTGAATGAAAATGTTAAGTTAAATAAATACATGTATATGTGCATGGTTTTAACTCTTGATTTTTTTTTTTTCTTTGAATAAGGGAGTTGTGTTAACGCATGGGAACTTGATCACCAGTGTTGCCGGAATGTCTCGAAAATTTGCATTTAACTCAACTGACTTGTGAGTTTCCCCACTGGAATTTCAAAAGTGTTTTTCTTTTGTTTCAGTAACAAATCATAGACTGAATTTCACTTTTCGACAGATATATATCCTATCTTCCTCTGGCGCATATATACGAGCGATCTTATCAAATTATGGCGATATATCGTGGTGCCGCTGTTGGATTCTACCAAGGGGTAAGTTCTTATTCAGTGATCAGTATATTCCTTGCGTAAGAAATTAATGTCGAAAGCTAAATGTGCTTTGTTTTCTGAAACCCCTCCCCTATGAACTTCTGTTGATGGATGTGCTTATTTATATTCGTAATTTGCAGGATAACATGAAGTTGATGGATGACTTAGCTACCCTAAGGCCCACAATCTTTGCTAGTGTTCCTCGTCTATACAATCGAATCTATGACGGGTGCACTTCGCCCTTTCAAAAACTGATCACTTTGCCATGTAAATCTAATTTTTATCGTTCCATTTCAGGATTATGAGTGCTGTGAGGAATTCTGGCACCCTGAAGGAGAGATTATTTAATGTAGCCTACAGTTCGAAGAGGCAGGCTGTAATGACTGGTATACTGTGACTGCATTTTTCATCTCAATGGCTGAAACTCATGACATTTTTTTTTTTTTTAAAAAAAGAAAACGGACGGCATTGATCATATTTGTCGTGCTCCTTTGGTTACTTTCTTTTCGCCTTTCGATAGGTCGAAAGTCATCAGCTCTCTGGGATGGGTTGGTTTTTAACAAAATAAAGGACAAACTCGGTGGCCGAGTGAAATATTTGACTTCAGGTGCTTCTCCATTGTCCCCTGAGGTGATGGAGTTTTTGATGGTGTAAGATAAAGGAATCTGTGGATGTTAGTACTTTTTTTTTTTTGTTGAATAACCTCCAAGTCATTAATCTTCTGAATATGATCTTCCCCTCTACCAGATGTTTTGGATGCCAAGTCATCGAAGGCTACGGCATGACAGAAACTTCTTGCGTTATTACTTCTATCGACAGTGGCGACTACTTGACCGGCCATGTTGGCTCGCCAAATCCAGCTTGTGGTAAGCTTCCTTTACTCTCTCAGAAGGGATTGTTTTTTTGTGGATTGTAGCTTCTCATGGATAAGTTTGATGATTCATTCCTTTCAGAAGTAAAGCTTGTGGATGTACCTGAGATGAATTACACATCTGAAGATCAGCCTTATCCTCGTGGGGAGATCTGTGCGAGAGGACCGACCGTATTTCAAGGCTATTACAAAGACGAAATTCAAACGTGGGTAAACGATCTGATACCATTTTCATTGCAAAGATCGTCATGATCTTTGGCTGATGATTTCCTCAGGAGGGAAGTAATAGATGAAGAAGGCTGGCTTCATACCGGTGATATCGGGCTGTGGCTGCCCGGTGGCCGCTTGAGAATTATCGACAGGTGAGAGCTCCTCCTCCTCCTCCTCCTCATTTCGAGAAAAATCTCCACAAAAATGCAAACCAACTCCCTCGACCGTTTCGAATTCGTTAACGACAGGAAAAAGAATATTTTCAAGTTGGCACAAGGCGAATACATTGCACCGGAGAAAATCGAAAACGTTTATGCCAAGTGCAAGTTCGTTGCCCAGTGCTTTATCTACGGTTAGCATATCTTCCTCTCTCTCTCTCTCTCTCTCTTTTTTTATTTCCCCCCCTTTTTCTGGTGTGGACGACTGTGTATAGTTTTTGTGTGGGTACACAGGGGATAGCTTGAACTCATGTTTAGTTGCTATTGTCTGTGTGGATCAAGATGCACTGAGAGAGTGGGCTGCATCTCAAGGCATTGAGGTGATGATTCTCTATTATTATCCATTATGCATCTCAAGGATGTTATGGAGTGTTTTTTTGGTGCAGGGCAAAGATTTAGAGGAAGTATGCAGAGACCCCAGAACCCGAGCTGCTGTTCTTGCTGATATGGATGGTGTCGGAAAGGAAGCTCAGGTTAATTAATGATTGATTGATAAAATGTTTATTCTTTCTTCAGTTGTTTAGTCAGTCATCAGCATTCAGTGTTTCTTATTATTCATTCATTCATTCAGTTGAGGGGATTCGAATTCGCAAAAGCTGTGACGTTAGTTTTGGAGCCATTCTCAGTGGAGAATGATCTGCTGACCCCAACTTTTAAGGTTTGATTTCGTACCCACAATGTCTTTTTTTTTTTTTTGTGGAAATGGGATTGGATGTGGATAATGAACAAGTTTTGTGTTTTTTTTCAATGGCAGATAAAGAGACCTCAGGCGAAAGCTTGCTTTGCTGAAGCCATTTCTCGCATGTATGCAGAGCTTTCGAATGGAAATTAGAATGGCGCAGAAGCAGAGATGATGAGTACATGCAACTTTGGAGTTGTTTGAATAAGAAAAGTTTATATATATTGCCGCCGTGGCCGTGGCCGTGGCGAATTTATTTATATCCACAAATTTTATATATAAAAGGAGGAAAAAAAAAAGAATCAGTTTATCAGAATCTGATGCATCTGCGAGAACCACGTATGGGTTGCTGCGGCGACGGCGACGGCGACGATGCGACGGAGAACGACTCCGATTTCACGGCTCTGTCGTGCAGAGACACTCTCCGCGAAATCCTGGCGAGGCTCCCGGTGGTAGACCTCGCCCGATCGGCCTGCGTCTGCCGCCTCTGGCGGTCCGTCGCCTCCGATCGGGAGATGCGAAATCGAGCCTTCACGTCGCCGTGGAAGATCCGCGACGTCGTCGGAACTCCGACCTCCGCCAATTTCTGGCGCGACAATTCTCTCTCGAAGTTCGCCCTCTCCCACCGCCTTCGCCGCGGAGACTCCATAGCCAGTCTCGCCCTCCGGTACTCCGTCCAGGTACCTACCACCCACCCCTACCTTCCTTCCTCACAACACCGGTCGAGACAAAAAAAATCTGCTGCTGAGCGCAGGTAATCGACATCAAGCGGCTGAACAACATGATGAGCGACCACGGAATCCACTCCAGAGACCGCCTCCTGATTCCCATCGGAAAACCAGAAACCCTAATCGACTCCACCTGCTTCATCGAAATGGATTCCTGCGCAAACAGAGAAGTTGCAGTACTGTATCCTCCCCACGATGATGCTGCTATAAAAGATCATACCAGCAGAGTTGCAGCAACTGGAGGCATGAAAAGGTCGATGATGATCATGGCGCAGTCGGTAAGGCGGGGCATGAACAATGCCGATCTCGCCACCGCTCGGTACTACCTCTCGCTGTCCGACGGCGATCCCCGTGCTGCCGTCGCGACGTTCTCCGAAGATCTCAAGTGGGAGAGAAGAAGAACCAGTTTATTGTTCAGAGTAAGATGAGAGTTGAAAAAGTTTGTTACATGGATGTGGATGATGGGATTGGTATAGGAACTCCCATGGCTTCAGTCAGTTTCTTGTATGCATCTTGCAGTCTTCTTGTCACTGATCCCACTCCACCGTTCCCGATGATTCTCCCGTCGATCTCAGTCACCTGAAAAAAAAAAAAAAAAACGTCCCGCACACGCAAAAGATAAAAAGAGTCGAAAAAAATCGATCGCAAAAGAGAGACT
>KE527286.1:0-13252 GCA_000441915.1 Genlisea aurea | reverse complement strand
TTAATAAATATTTTTAAATTTAATATTTTTTAATTCAATAATTATTATTACATAACATACCAAACGTGTCATAATAAAATAAAATCTAGGTTTTATTATATTAATATCTAACAAATAATCTGGTACCAAACACCCACAAAGTCTCGTTTTTATTATAGTTAGTTATTTGAGTATAAATTGCATGTTTTATATCAGTCTTTCAACATTACTTTTGATGAATGAATTTCTTGAGTAATTCATTAATATGCTTAATTAATGTATAAATAATATTATTATAATATCATCATCATCATCATCATCATCATCATCATCATTATTATTATTATTATTATTATTATTATTATTATATTCCGCAAACCTTAAAATATAATAAAGTTCACGTGGACTGATTGGATTATGGATATTTCCAAACTGGAACAAATCCGACGTGGCGCCTTGGAACTTGTCATCCAATAAAACGGCGCCACGTTTAACTATGTGTGTGTGTGTGTGTTATAACCGAACTTACTATTGGATTAGTAAGTTATGCCGAACTGAAACTGTTTTAACTTTTAACTCCTAATTATTAGTATTAATTTGTTTTTTAATCATAGTTGCTGATTTCAAAACCAAAACCAAAATAAAATAAAATTCATAAGGTCGAAATACGGGAATATTATATATATATATATTTTTTTTAAGCAACAATTATGTACGTAGAAAGCAACTATACAGTATGGGATATTAAAAAAGACTATGTAACTTGTAAGCAATACATGTGCTACATTTACTCAATGCATTGCATGCATATCAAAAAAAAAAAAGATTGTTTTAACCCTTAATAATAAAATGGCAGAAAAGAAAACCCATTTGGCCAAAAATCAATACAAAATAACCTTTATAATAAAGTCTACAACATTAACTAAAAAAGTAAAATAAAAACATGTTCAGAATTTAGAGTAACACCTTATCTACATGTCATAAAATACAAAAAGAAAAGGGTGAGGGCACATGTGTGGGAACCAAATAATTGGCAACCAAAAAAAAAAACACAAGGCCCTCAAATAATTGGCACTTAGTAGCAGGGCAAGGCCCTCAAATTATTCATTTATTCCAATACTCGATCAATAATTTTGAAATTTAAATGATCAGTGATAAAAAATACCACATATATATACTTTAAATCTTAAACCTTAAACCGTAAGGAATATATATATATATACGTGTATATATATATATATTCTTATTTATGTATAGGTGACAAAAGTGTTGGTATTTAATATCAACGCAAAGGCATAAAGGAGTAGGGACAAAATTCCGGACCTAACTTCCTTGTCCCTATTATCTATCCTATTCTTTTTCCCATCTCGACAGTATTCCTTCCGGTATGGTATGTACACGAGTATTGAAATAAATGACTTATGTTTCGTCATGTTGCAAATTCTATCACAATTGTTTAAAAATACCATACTTGTTTCAAAATTTTGCAATTTTCTAAAACATATACGTCATAAAATGTAAAAAAAAAAACATACAAACATATGGTATAAATTACAACATTTTTATAACACGTACGTCATAAATTACACAAATGATAAAACACGTACGTTATAAATTCCTATTTTTAAACAAGTAAGGTAAAATTTGCCGACATTACAAAAGAACAAACACAACATGATGCATAAAAAACAAACAGCAGTTCAAAGTCAGAAGAAAGCTGCTGAAAACCACAACCAAAAGAAACACAGAAGAAGAAGAGGTTTACGTGTCTTCACAGAATTCACAACCACACGAGGATAATAATAATACGAATTCCTTTCGTCATCATGATGCATGATATAAATCAACAAACAACAACTACTAAACCAATGTAAACCTAACCCAACCAACCAAAATGGCACCCACCTCATTCCATTTATCGCACAAAACACAAGTCCTGGGGAGTGGAGGGAGGCCGCCCTCGTACATATTCAGCATCATCATCATCACGCTGCTCTGGGATTTATATATATATAGATAGAGACAGACAGACGAGACAGATTCCATTGCATTACTGTTATGATGGAGAAGCCAGGCCAAGAACCGCTAGTGTTGACCTGTTGTTGTTCGATAACAATCACACACACAACAAAAAAAAAAAAAAATCAAATGCAATGTCATCATAAATGAAGTGATGAATAAATGCCGTACCTGTTCACCGAGGGCCTGACGCTAGATTGAGTCGCATGGGCGGCGAGCGGAGAACGGAGGTTCGGATACTTGTTCAGAGCGCTTTCGAGCTGAGGAGACGGCAACTGTAAAAGGAGAAGACTCAACTGTAACAAAGAAAAAAAAGATATGTACAGCAGCAGCAGCAGCAGCGGAAAGTTCGTACCTGCAGCAATACGCGGAACGAATGCGGCAGCGTTTGCGAGACGCATTTCAAGAAACCGACCCATAATTTCGGCATTTTCCATATCTGCTAGTACCCCATTCACGTTAGAACGTGAAAATCAGGCATCTCTTTTCTGAAGGACATGCAAAAAAAAAAAAAAACAAAGATGCATACCTGTCGGCTCACGAGTTTCGATAGTATATCCATAACGACATCGACCTGGAGAGTTAACACAACAGTAACTAGCAAGCAACGGCGCTTCAACAACTATTGTAACAACACATTCCGACGATAAAATCCTACGCTTTCTAATTCCGACTTTTTACAGAATCAAAAAAGATTAACAAAAAACCACAAGTTGTACCATCGTAGGAAATGCATCGATCGCTTGAATTACGGTTCTCATGAATAGCAGTGGAAGCGTAGTTTGATCAACCTACAAGTACACAAAAAATTGGATTAAACGTCGCAGGACGACGACATATTTATACGGTAAGACGTGTCCATACCATCTGATTCAAGGCCTTTGTCAGCACTTGTTGGGTAAATACAGTGTGCTGTTCGAAACAAGCAGTGCAGGCATCTGTGATCTGCAAAAATCAACTAGAACACATCATCTCAGAACAGCTCAAATTATATAGCTTCACCACAATACACAACCAACCGCAGGCACAGAACAATTACGACATCCGGTGACAGAAAAAGGCCAGAGGCCACAGAAAAGAAATCGTTCTCCGAGATCAGCATCAGACACGAAGAATTTTCGAAATACAACACAACGATACGAGAAACACAACTTTCAAAAGATTTCACCCTTCACAGTAAGCCATCAATAACATACCTTTTTGAGGGGAATGCCCTCTTTTTCTGGAGAAATATCATGTATAGCAACCAATACTTCGACCGGGGTCAGCGCAGGACCAGAGTGTGCAGATCCCTATATTCGAAAGGCAAATGGAAAGTATAAGAAACACCATGCTACTTCTCAATTTTTTATCACAGTTTAGTTTTAGGATCAATAAAACTCAACGACCAGATAGCAAGCACAAAACAAAATAAAAAAACAAAAAAACAAAAAAACAAACCTGCAAAATATGAGCTAGTGCAGTCTGGAACTTGGGCAACGGAAGCTGGATAAGTTGCGGAAAAATAGGCAAAACCTGCATTGGGGGGTTTACATTCACATGGTTAAATAAACGTGGCCAATGCCAAAAATATCATTTTCAGGTATCACAGACAAAAGTGTGCACCTCGTCTCTTGAGAAGGCCGAGAGAATTGGAATGAGAACTGTAGCATCCTGCAGTAAGAAAATTCTGTGAAGACAGAACTGAGTAAATTCATCAACAATAACCAAGGAAAAATATGAATCGCCAATGGGAACCTTCAATCTGGTCTCATATAACCGTTTGATAGTCTCCAGTAAATCTGGAGATGGTGTTGTCCCTTCAGATAACACATGAAGAACCTTCGGATGGACCCCACGAATGGAGTGAACATTTTTATGGGAAAGGAATTTAAAGAAAGATAAGTTCATAAAAAAATTTAAAAAACCTCAAATAACTTACCTGGATCACCAGATCTTCACTTCCCTGAGGTGGATCAGATATTATGTTAAGCAATTCGGTACATGATGAACCCAAAGATCTCACGAGAACAGATATATGACGACTCACAGCCTACAGAATAATGATATTTTAGCATACTTCAATAACAATAGGACAAAAAGAAAATGCAGTACAATTCTAATAAAAAAAATCATACAATTTTGGGGCAGCAAATATTTTCCCTAAACCGGAATCTTCAAACCAAACAAAACATTGAACACACATATTCAGTTTCGCATTCAACGATCAAAAAAAGTAACCAGTGTTGCTTCATTCTAGAAATCAAATGTCATTTACACCACATTAACAAAGTTTGCAAAGCATTAAAACAAATTAATTTAATTTGTTACTTTAATTTGTTATCTGGTTTAATTCAGAGGGCAATAAGTTTATCCATCAAAATTTTAGTGACATTATATTTTTAAATTACTGAACATAACACGATTGATGAGTCCTGCATCAAAAGATACACATAAAATCAGCTACTAATTTTTTAACATTGCATGTCAATTAAAGCAGCATGCTATAAAATCAAATTACTGATTTCATCCTACAGTAGTATGAAACGGCACACACAAGTAATTTGTTCTGTTGATTAGAGGTAGCGCTTGCAATCAAAAGGAAAAGTCTACTGTTTTCATGAATCAAACGAACAGATAAATACCTGCTTCACAGACTGAAGTGCCGGTCCATATTTGTCAAAAACCAGGTGAAGAAGAATCGGTTTCTACAAAAAACAAAACAAAAGGCCAAGCAAGCCATCAATCATGATAGAACTAGCAACAGCTCTCTCTCATGTCATGAATATCATCATACAAACCTTAGCACAAAGTGCAAAGAATAAAGACATGACAACGTGAGCTTGAGAAGAAACAGATGATGAATCATCCACCGATGCACCAGGGACGCTACTATTCTTGGCATCCACAGACGCAGTAGGAACATCCGAGGAAATCCCATGTTCAGAAACATGAGAACCACTTGTGGAAGCTTCTGTGCATTCCACCTAGAAATATTTGATAAAGAATGACATGATCAACTAAATTCCACACGCAAACCATACTCTGCATAGAGCTACAAACATTAGAGGGCATCCTATCTATTTTGAAGTAGAAGAGCATGTTTGTGCAAGTTTAAAGGCATGAAGCACCGAAAAAGAAATTTGCACTTTTGTAGAAGAAAAATCCAGACCATGAAACGAGAGCTCAAACTGCATACCTTACACCCAAATACTACATATCCACCAAAAGAGAATGAAATTATCAGAAAACTATTAAAAATAATACTAATAATAATTTCGCCAGGATATGGATTCCAGAACTACCAAAAACAAGAAAAAACAAATTTATCTATCTCAGTGAAACAAAAACACTTAGAAGATTATTGATAGATAAAAAATGAGAAATACAGACACCCTTTATACCTTTCCTCCAATTCCCTGTGCAGATTCAGCAGGTGCCGATTGCAGCTGACCTGAGATACTAGTACCCATAGTAGACAAGAACATGTCTGTAGCATATTTCTCAATTTCTTGAGAAAGATAATCAACTGAATATAGTTTGTTCGACACCTGAGAGAAAAACAAAAGAGATTGCAGACTTTCAATTGACCAAAAAAGATGTTTGAGTCTACAGATTTAGAAATACACTTCAAAGGAGGATAAAGTTATATTACCAGTCGTATGGCTTTTGTTCGAACTTCATCCTTGTGGTGAACGGCACACTGCAATGCAGAGAATAAAGATCAAATATATGCAAACAGCCAAAAATTCAAATTGGCTATGGCTAGGGTCCGCATTGCTCCTGCGCCTTGCCACCAATGGCTAAAGAAAATTAATTGTTAAAGTGGTATCATCGATCCTCAGCACAGTTAAAGGCATGATTTTATCCTACAATTCAAAACTGAAGAATGGCCTCCAGAATACAAAACTTCACTTAACTAAATCCACACTCTGAATTTATAACTTTGGTTGATTTTGCAGTCTGGTACTAGATCAGGGGAACTAGATACAGTAATGGAGCATAACAAAAGAAATGTAAAAGATTAAACTCATAAAAATATCCCACTAAAATTACCTTCAGAGCAATATCTAGAAATGCATGACGATTGAGTGGTCGTCCTAGGATTAAACTCCACACTGCACCAAGTCCCTGGGTAACACGGTCACCATCACGCGCATCTGTTCCAGAAAGGCTTTTGGTGCATACATCATGCAGCAAGCCCAGTACGGAACCTGGAATGGTAGGGACTTCACCCAGAAGGCGACTAAAAGATTTGTCAGATGCCGGTAACTTGTGAAGCAAAGATTTTGCCTGCATTTCCATTTGAAAATCATTCAAGGGTAATAATCATAACGATAATGAATATATTTCATACCACTTCAAGAAAAAATCTCTCATACACATCATTAGCTGCTGATGATCCAGAGTCTGACATCCTGGGGCTATGAAGACAGTAAAGGATATGCAACACTAGCTCGTGGCCCTGTGAACAGAAAAAAAAACACAAAAGGATAAATAAAATTGCATGTAAAACAATATCTATTCACTTGATACCAAAGCGAATGCATATTACGGTTGTTAAAAACCTGTTAATGCTAAGACTATTTAGATAATTACTGGTATGATGAAGGCATTTTAAAAGTCGCAATCATTAAAATATATGCATCACAAAGGCAAAAGGTTCTGTGCTTTTGACAAAAGTAAATTTACCATTCTAATAATATCACAACAAAATGCACGGCATGAAGTTTCATCATATTAATATTATATCTAGGAAAATGTAGACTGCCAAAAAAATATGGGCATAGAGAAATTATACCAAGAGAAATTGGGAAAGACAAACCTTCTGCTGCTCATAATCTGATATAATGGATTTCTGTACCATTCCAAGGGCATCATTCACGTGACTCTACAAATAAGGCATCGGAAGCATAATTAGGACTCTTCTTTGAAAAGGTTGATTGAAAAGGCGGCATTTCGAATAACCAAGTGCAAAGTTCATATAAAATTTCAAGTTCAAGTATGTTCAAAATGTATTGATTAAAGAATGAAGAGAGTATGCCTACCTGTGCAAACAACCTAGCAATCAATGGAATTTGTGTCTGCTTATAATCTGTTCGATGTTCACTCCGATAAGACTGAATTATCCTTTCAAGTGCCATCAGACTAGCTCTACCTTGATTTTCTTCGGTTAGCTTGATGTAAGGCAGAGAGCCCGGCAAATCTGGTGATACGACCTCAGATGTTTCCATGGTTGAAGTATCGGGATGAAGTTGCTCCGTTTCATGAGATGGAGGGGAATAAGCTTCATCAAGAATAGGGATATTTACAGGTTCCTGCATAGGAAGGTCCTCATTTTTGGCAGCCAGTGATGAAGGACCATGCAATCCAATATTTGTTTCCCTCGAAATTTCACTCGCTTCAAAATCCTTAGACTCTTCTTTAGCAACTAACTGTTCTTCCACCAACACAGATGACTCTGATGTATTTGATTCCATACGAACATTTGGCATCCGAAACTCAGGGGCATTATCAGATAATGGGGGATTCAGGGCAGGAGAAGCGAAGCTTGTAGAGTCCAAATCCGATCTAACAGATGGATTATTGATTAAATTAGCATTAGTCTCCCCAGCAGACGCCATTAGCACATCAGTAGGCACTGCCACCCGTCTGGGATCAAGGCGACGAGGGTCCTGAATGATCATAAGACAGTTAAAAAAATTCAAGAAAAGGAAAGTAACTTATTTTTATATGACAAATCATACTTCAAACTGATTTCAAGGTTAACCTTACCCTTCGTGGATCACGTTTCAAATCAGAAGATATATTGCCCATGGGAGCATCAGAAGACGGAAAACTAGCTGTCATTGATGAAACCGGTGCATGAGCTAAATGGTTCAAAGTCGTCGAGCCATTGCCATTTGGTGAAGCAAACTGTCCAGAATCAGTAGAAGACTCACTAGGACGATTTAGTGATGAGTTACTGTATCTTAACAAACCAGGCGGGCTCTTCGGTAAGTGCTTCATATTTGTTATAACAATATCAGCTAGTAAATCAGGGTGCATGTTAGATATTAAAATCTCGAGAGATTCAGCTCCTCTTTCTCCTTCGGCAATTAAGGCACCAATCATAGCAATCATTTGTTCAACAGGGCTCAAATCTCCATCAAGTATATACGGCTCAGGAGTCATCCCATTGATATGATCTTGCACAGCATCGACTGCGGCATGCGCCACATCAGGAGGACCATAGCGGGTTCTCTTTGACATGCTTTCAAAACTATTATTTTGATTTTCACAATCCAATAGTAGCCTTTTCCTTGATGCATCTCCTGAGATGTTTAGGTCCGAGAGCTGTTCTTCCTGCTCGCAGGACATATTACAACAACAGAAATAAGAGAATGGACCAAAAAGTTTAAATGTCTACCATGTAAAAGTTTCTCAATGGAAAATACCTTATTCAGCTGTGGATCCCGTAATACACGGCCGTTATTTTTAATCATTTTCTCAACTTGCCTGATAGCTTGATCAGCTGCATCTCCAGCATTCATTGCACGAAGTTCCCTAAGCAATCTATCTCTAGACTGAGAAAGAATACAGAAACAACAGAATAAGCACAAACATACCCATTTGTGGAAAAGTCGAGTACGCATTTATCTAAGACTTAATAAAGTTACGAAACTCTATTGGAAAGATTATCGCATCCAGGCAGATCATGTATTCAGAAAGAAAAGATTATTAAAATACATAGTGATTCTGAATCAGACCATACAAGTAAATTATGGTAACTGATATATATATATATATATTACTGCAGGGTTGAAATTTCTCCCAGTAAAATTCAGATAGCCCCCCACCCTGTTCTACAGCTTTAGAAATGAAATCCAAAAAACGTTTGAATTTCAAATATTCTATCGATTTATTTCAGATATAGAAAAATGGCAAAAGTTTTGAAGAGGGAGCCATGATAGTAATAATGCAATTTAAATTACAGCATAAATCACAAATACAGTTTGCACAATGTTTACCTCCACAATGACAGGGTGAGTACACTTCAGAAATCCTAGAAAGACGTTTCTCAAGGCATAATGAACACTAATGGAATGACAAGCCCTTGTCCTCTCAATACTGGGTCTGAAGTCAAGTAGTGACGCAAAGATGGACTTATAGTACAACGGCCTTCTTCGAGCAATAGTTGCGAGGCTGCAAGGTACATAACAATTTTATAATATAGCTCAAGTACAGCAGCTAACACCAGGTTGAAAATTTTCACAATTAAAAAGGCAAAAGTTTGATTCCTTGAGACTCAAGGACGATGCTAGAGGCAACATTCAACAGAATAACAGCATAAACAATGCAAGTACTGAAAAATAAGAGCAAAATTATCAACAACAAAATTCATAATGTTGCTATAGAGAACAAAGACTTGTTCCCAAGAGCAGATTTAAGACTAAACACAGAACACATGTCTCAGATATCAGTCTTTGTATGGCCTGGAGAGAGTGAAAAGGTAATAATACTTAAGAATTGGATCTTTCCGCATTATGCAAGCCAGAAAAAAAAAATCAGACACATGCTAATTAATTACAACAATAAAAAATAGTTCAATGCAAGAAAATGAAAAATCAAATGCAATCACCAGAACTCCATCATTCATAAAAATTGTAATGGCAGCAAACAAGAAAGTAACAAGAAATAAATCATGCAGTTCAAAACTGAATGAATTTAACACAGAAAAGTATGCACAGAAGAGAGCTTTTTGACGTCAATGAATTAAAAGTATCCTTTCTCATAGGCTGTTACTTAAAAAAATAAAAATGACTATCAAAGGAGCCCGAAATTTCCACTTTGGATTGTTCAAACTTCAAACCATGCTGAACAATTTTTGATGCTTCAAACTTCAAACCATTACAGAGCCTCCTTGCTCCCTATATACAAATTACAAAAAATTTTCAAACCATTGTGCAATCAAATCCGGACCAGGCATTTCCATCACGGCATTTCAATATGTGCAATGCCATTTCCAACATCATTTTGCAAAAATACACTTTATGAACTTAACTTGCCCATACAAACTTATCCATCACCCTTTCTCATAACCTTCAGACATCTGTAAACTAACAAACCTCAGAGGTAATGACCATTTCAAAGTACCCTGCCTCTGAGAAACTAATGAGAAAGTACTGTCCCAGACTTTCTGTGACATCATATCCAGAAACTAACTGCTGCCAACAAAACCACACCTCTAACCATCACTTTTCTGCATTACAAGTTCTGATACCTGAATTGCACTCAATCAAACACTCAACCTTCCTCAAATGTTCTCATAATCTTCAAGCATCTATACATCAGCAATACCTAGGCGGGATCAATAGACTAGGAAGACCGGCTCATTGCACAATAAGTTAGCAGAACAAATTATCTGATAGATGCATCTGGATAATTTGTTTCCACTGTCTCACATGTGATACTGATTAGCACAGGCTGTGCAAAGAGGTCTATATAATTCAAGAATCATCTTAAAGGTTACCTCACTGAATACCTTCCCACAAGACATATTACAACGTATTGTTTCTGCAATCACTGGTTTAAGCTATTGGTGGCTATCTTACATAGGAAAACTAAGCAAAAAAAAAAAATTAGGAGAGTGGATAGCTGCGAATTTCATGAACTCAAAGAAATGCATCAGTTCAAGAATGGAAGTGCAACAAAACACAAGGAATTGAACAGAAAAAAAAAAGAGCAAAATGAGCAGCTGGGAAAGAGAGTTAAGTGATAAGCAAGAAATATTAAAAAGAACTCGAAATCTATGATGCGCACACAACCAATAATACATCAATGAACTCAAATTTACAGGGTTTGCTCATGTTGCTATTGTATTTTCATACAGTGGTAAAGTTAACAGTAAGGTAATCTCCCAAAACACAATTCATGGTGCAGTTAATAACCAAGCCAGAAGACTTTTAGATCAAAATTATCCAAATCGGCCCTATCAACCACCAATGTAGTTGGCATCAGCTAACTCTTACTTGCTTATCGGAACCACCATTTCAGCAGTCCAAGAAAACTCTCAAAATACTCCGCATCTAAATGCTGTTCAAGAGCTGCAATGATTGCACAAGAAGGCAGTTGAACAAATACTAGCTTTCCAAACTTCACAGAATCCCCCAAACAATATGTTGCATGAATACACTTGAGGCCACACTTTTTTTTTTTAAACAACACAGTGAACAAAAAACTATAGCCGATTTTATAAAGAATTATAGCTAATGATGACGCCAACAATAAAAATCAAAGCATTATAGCTGGAGAATCATATTATAAGCTATGCTTTGTTAATACTTTTAGTGCAGAAGTAGAAAGTCTTCAAATAAACAATAATATCAATGCAAAATTTATACCACTAAAGAGAGAATGATAGTGACATAGTCACATGATGCATGCATGGGCTTGAATATGTAGCAAACTTAACTAGAAAAGCTCACCTATTAAGAGTAGTTATCAGCAAGGAACCAGGGCAATTACTAGCTGATGGAAGCATATCCAGCAAGATCCCCAAAAATCTATTTGCATCAGATACAAAGGAAGGTCGGTCGAGTACAGGGTGTCCATCAGCCACCCATGAAATGTTAAACATCCCACCTTGCCGCATTGCTACATTAACAGGGTTCAGATGGATATCAACTAAAATAGAAAATGCAGAAAAGGAAAGTGTGGATAAGCACAATAAACAAACCACCATATCAAATAGTAATACCTTCTGTATTATGCAATGAGAAGTCATTTGAATCTGATGTGAAGTGCAAGACGAATGTTTCTATAAATTTAACAGCTATCAATTTGGGGCCAATAGGACCAGCCTACAATAAAACACATGAGAATAATCAACCAAAAGATTAGATGTGTTTTATAATATGTCTTTTATAATTCTTACAACACAGATCGTAGAAAATGGTAGAGGAAGCCAAGGGCAGAGCACAAACAATAGAATATAAGTGAACCTAATTGAATATATTTTGGGGCAAAAGACCAGCAGAATAGACGTTTCATATATACCTCAAAGAAAACATCCAAAACAGCATTCCTAAATTTGAGCATCCATGCCCACAGTTCTTCAAGCCATCTCTCAACTATACCACGCCGTTGAAACTGTAATTTGAAGTAGTGTTTTTAAAGTTTTACATAAACCGATAAAAATATATAAATTAAGGCAAAGGGAGAGAGTTAGAAACTAGAACTAAGAGAATAAATATCACCCTGAAAAAAACAAGAAAACCAATGAGCTGCAATCATAATCATGGCTAATCATATGCCACGGTTTTATGCCATAGAATTTTGAAAAAAAACAAAACAAAACAAAACAAAATTAAGGAATACCTGGTTCAGAACTAGTTAAAAGGCTAAAAAATAGCCAGATTATGCAGTCGAAGATTAAAAAAAAAAACCTAGCTACAATGACACAATTCTTTTGTATAAGCACAGACCAATGAAGTTAAGAGAGAAGAAATACCTGAATCACTAGCTCTACCAGTACAGCAGAAAAAATTTTTGATCCAGTCATGATTGATTGCTTTGCAATCAGGGGGTTATGATCCCTGAGTAATGTGAATAAAACAGGCAATAATGTGCAAATATGTTCTCTTGTTCTAGCCCCGATATCATCAATTATCCTGTAAAAAACATCAATGAGTTGAATTCCAAAAAACAGCAATTGATCATAATTGTAGACTTATAATACATAGCTATTAAGAAATTCATAATGAAAACAAAAACAAAAAAATAAACTTCGGAAGGAAACAAGATGATGAAGAAGAAGAAACTCGGTACAAATAAGGAGGGGTACAAAACGATAAATTCGGTAATGAAGAGAGCTTTTAGAACGGAGGACTCACTCGACGAGATGTTTTCTCACTATGGGTTCCGGAGAAGAATGTAAATCAGCCAGAAATGGAAAAAAATCAGAAACGAGCCCAGGTTCAACAGAGAGAAGTATATCTTTCGCCTGTTTCAATGCCGACAACTTGACCCCCAAGTCTCCGTGGTTATTCGCCTTCGCTAAAAGTGGGAGTAACTGCTCCCTCAACGGCTGATACGCCATGCCCGAATCGGCGAAGAAGACCTCGAATTATTGAATTCGTAATCGACGGTTTTCACAATAAGTCCCGCCCTAGGGCTCTCGATTTGGGGAAAAACAAAACAGACACCCAACAATCGGCCGGCTTCAAATGACGTCAGCCTATTTTTAAAACCCACATTTTTTAGAATTTTTTATTAAAAAACCCACACAAAAAAC
>KE527280.1:0-18376 GCA_000441915.1 Genlisea aurea | reverse complement strand
CTCCCCGTCGCGGCAATCGTCCGACGATGAGCTAACTTGCTGTAGAAACTTCAATTACTAATTTCTCAAAAACTGTACTCAAATACACCTAACAGTAACAATTACACGATTTTCATGATGCAAAAACTAGAACTCAATTGCATAAACTCACCTGAAATCGATTAGATTATGAACAGGCCACCAAACTCGATAGAATCGGCAGCAGCACGATCTTCTCTTCCTGAGTATCTCAATGAATACCGGGAGCACTGCATCGTTATTTATTTGAATATATATATATATATATAATTTAAACTCAATATTTAATTTTAAATTTTGTATTTAAATCATTTTAGTATACATATATTATAGGTTAAACACATTTTTGTTCCCTCAAGTTTTTAAAAAATAATTATATATTATGGGTTAATTACTTATTTTTTTATTATTTTTTTATTTTTTATTTTTTTGATTTCAAAAATAAGTATAATTTTTTTATTTTAATTATTTTTAATTATTTTAATTTAATTATTATATTAAAATAAAAAAATAAGGGTAAAATGATATTTTAGGACTAATTTTGTTTTAATTGAAAAGGCATTTAATAACGCGTATATTTACATCACGTATGGTAGGCTATAAAAAGGTCAACGGTCATTAATGGGGCTGTCAGCCCATTTAGTATAAATGGGCCAAAAGTAAAGGCATTTATTTCAATTAGGAAAGCCCAAAAAAAATATTTAAATATATATATATATATTATGGTTTTTTAAGCACCATTAATTTATATTTAAATAATAACAGGCCATTATTGACGAGGCAGGATGATGATAATAAAGGGCTGAGATTAGTCCTAGAGAATGTTGATTTATTTGCTCAGCGCCAGCTGTCCTCCAACTTGCAGAACTAAGGAAGGGGAACTGCTAAAATATCTCTGTTGCTGATCTGTGACTCCCGACGACGAATGATTATTTAAATTTTTTTTTTGGGGGGGTGGGTTGTATTTATTGAAATACGTACGACTACGAGTAAGTCGTAATGGGTTTCTGTCATTGAGAAGGTCGAGGATACTTCCAGTTCATTCCTGGTCATAATTCCGCGTTGGGTTTTTTTCTTTTTTTTCTTTGATTCGCTGTTGTTGATTTGATTCTTCCTTTTGTGGGTTGCGGTGGTTTTCCCAGTCGCTGTCAGATCTGCGTTTTCGGTATTCTTTAGGGGACAGAGGAAGAACATTCATTGTACAGCTTGCCTTCTTTTCGAGGTTTCTTCCTTCTTTTGCTGAATTTCTCATCTGGGACTCCGGATCTTAATCCGGCGATCGATCGATCGAATTGATTTGTGTATGTAGTTGTTTACTCAATTGGAAAGTGGGTTTATCTTTGGGAATTCTCGTTGAGTTTACTACTTTCTGTTTTTGGACCATTCAGTTATGGTCCGATGGTGATTTCTGAAATGGGTTCTGAATTCTGATTCTTACTGATTCGAAGAAGAGATTAAAACAAAAAAAAAAAAAACAAAAAGTCGTTGAGGAATATTGATGGGATCCAGGGGAGAGAGGCACGTCATTCGTGGTGATCTCGTTCCGCTAGCTGCTCTTATCAGTAGGGAATTCAAGAACGATAAATTGGAGAAGCCAACTGTGCGATACGGTTCCGCTGCGCAATCTAGAAAAGGGGAAGATTATTTCTTGATGAAAAATGATTGCCATCGAGTTCCTGGGAATCTGTCCACATCGTTCTCCGTTTTCGGAGTATGTTCCTTTTCGCCGTTAACATGCTTTGCTTTCTTTTAGTTTCGCATGATAGAACAAAAAAATTGTTTCATTTTCTAGATTTTCGACGGCCATAACGGGAGCGCGGCCGCGATTTTTTCCAGAGATCATCTGCTAAACTATGTTTTGGATGCAATCCCTCGAGGACTCGGTCGAGATGAATGGCTTCATGCCTTACCACGTGCTTTAGTAGCTGGATTCGTTAAAACTGACAAAGAGTTTCAGAGCAAAGGCAGAAAATCATATGACTTACCCGTCTCTTGTCCTGATGAAACTCAAATTCAGACAATGAGAAAGCTGATGGCCATTCTTTTCTCCTGATCTTTTGCAGGGAAAACTTCCGGGACTACGGCCACATTCGTGATCGTCGATGGATGGACAGTCACGGTGGCATCGGTTGGAGATTCCCGTTGTATCTTAGATTCTCCCGGTGGCGGTGTATCCGTTCTAACGGTTGATCATCGGCTCGAAGAAAATGCAGAAGAGTGAGCCCATTTTTCTTTTTTTTTTTTTCTCATATTCATTTTGATGATAAACTTTTGAGCAATTCGTATTCACAATCGTATCCCGTTTCCTTCGAAACATCGTAGAAGAGAGCGTGTGACGGCAAGTGGAGGCGAAGTCGGGAGGCTCAGCCTCTGTGGTGGGACTGAGGTGTGGAAGTGCTGTTTTCTTCATTTTAAGGCTTTATTAGTTATTGACTTCGATTCGATTCGATACGATCCATCGGCTGTTTATTTAGGTCGGTCCTCTTCGTTGTTGGCCTGGAGGTCTATGCTTGTCGAGATCCATCGGAGACATGGATGTGGGCGAATTCATCGTTCCCGTACCGTACGTGAAGCAAGTTAAGGTACAAGTCTTTTTCATTTGCAACTTCTCTTGTTTCGGCATCAATTATCTCTGAGGCATTGTTTATAATCTCGTTCATGAAGCTTTCGGGCACCGGAGGACGACTGGTAATCGCATCGGACGGCATTTGGGATGCTCTATCCTCGGATACAGCCGCGAAATGCTGTCGGGGATTACCTGCAGAGCTTGCTGCTAGACAAGTTGTTAAGGTTTAAACTTCAACTTCAAACTTCAAATTCTGTGTTTCGTTGCTGATAAAAAAAAAAAAATGGTGTTATCGATAGGACGCGTTGAGGAGTCACGGGCTGAGGGACGATACGACTTGTATCGTGGTCGATATCGTGCCTCCTGACAACGCCGAACAATCCCCTCCTCCGCCGCCGCCGCTGAAGAAATACAGCAAGTTGAAATCTTTTTTCATGGGAAAGAGGTTTTGCAGAGCTTCCACCAACAGATCGTCGAAGAAGCTATCCGCGGTCAGCACAGTTGAGGAACTTTTCGAAGAAGGATCAGCAATGCTTGCTGAAAGGTGAGTCTTAAAAGTGAGCCCTTTTTTCATCCCAACGGTTATAGACATTGAAGTTTTTTTTTTTTTCGATGCAGATTGGGACACGGCGGCGGCCCGAGTGGCGAAACGAATAGCCTTTTCGTTTGCGCGATTTGCCAGACCGATCTGGCCCCGAATGAAGGAATATCGGTCCATGCGGGATCGATATTCTCGATGAGCTCGAAACCGTGGCAGGGTCCATTTTTGTGTGCAGATTGTAGAGATAAGAAGGATGCGATGGAAGGGAAGCGACCGAGCGGTGTAAAAATAGTATGAAAGGAACATGGCGACATTGCTGCCCTGTTTTTCTGTTTTTTTCTGTTCTTCTGCTGTTATATTGTTATTGATTGTTGATTGGGTTTTTGACGTATTGTTGTTATTCTTTGTTTTTTGGTTGTTTAGGCCACGGATGTCGATATGTAATAATTAATCATCGGCTTCTCCTGTGTTTGGGAACTGTGGGATTCATTAAAGAAAGTGCAAGTTGTCCATTTATTGTGCCATTATTTTGTCTGGTTTGTTCATAGTGATTGGCGAGGAATTATATTCTCATTAATGTAATGGCTTTCCCTTCTTCTGTTCACTGCCATTCTGAAAAGAGAGTTTAAGAGCCGGGAGTGTGTGTTCTCTCTCTTCCTCGAGGGAATGATGGGTCGAGCTCGGAAACCGAAAACGGTCGCTTTCGCCGTCGCCGGAGTTTTATCAGTACTGTTGATGTGCTCCGGCGCGGCATTCGGGCACCCGGATGCGGCGGCCCTTTCTGTGATTAAGATCGCCGTGGACCCCGAAGGGAGGGTTCTGGAGTCGTGGGATTCGTCGTTTGATCCATGCAATGGGAGTGAGTCGTGGTTCGGAGTTTCGTGCCTCCGTGGGAGGGTGGCCGGAATAGTGCTCGAGAATTTGAAGCTCCGGGGAGGTTTTCCGGTATCGGTCGTCGGGCTGAGTCAGCTTCGGGTTCTGAGTCTCAAGGGAAACGGGTTTTCGGGTTCGGTTCCGGATCTTTCTCCGCTGGTTCATCTCAGATTTCTCTTCATTTCGCACAACAATTTTTCCGGGGAGTTTCCGGCGTCGCTCACCTCGCTGTCCAAGCTCTACCGCCTCGATCTGTCGTGGAATAATTTCTCCGGCGGCATCTCTCGGGGCGTGAATCGCCTGTCCCATTTGCTGACGTTGAGGCTGGAAGGGAATCGCTTCACGGGCCCCCTCCCGTTCCTGAGATTGCCCAACTTGCAGGATTTCAACGCGTCGGGAAACGGGCTGACCGGCGAGATTCCGGCGTCGCTCTCGCGTTTTCCGGCATCGTCGTTTCTGAACAATGCCAACTTATGCGGTTCGCCTCTGCAGCTCCAGTGTCCGGCGATTTCCTCCAATTCCGCGAAATCCGGCGCCGGCGGCGCAATCGCGACCCCAACGGTCGCTTCGTCTCCGACCGCATTTCCGGCGGCGAAGCAGCGGAACACCCAGAAGCCCAAAATCACTTCCCTCGACATAATCCTCATAACCATCGGAGATCTCCTCGTCCTCGGCCTAATCTCCCTCCTCCTCTACTGGTACTTCCGGCGAAACCACCCCCGCAACAAACCGGCCAAATCAGACAAAACCGCCGCACCCCAATCGAACCTCACGCCGTCCAGTCCCTACCCGTTTCCACCTCAATCCGGGTCGGACCAGAGAACCCGGATCGTGTTCTTCGACGAGTACGACAAGAAGTTCGAGCTGGAGGATCTGCTGCGGGCCTCGGCGGAGATGCTCGGAAAGGGCGGATTCGGAACCACCTACAAGGCCATGCTGGACGACGGCGGCGGCAGCGTCGTCGCCGTGAAGAGGCTGAAAGATCTGTGTGGGGTTTCGAAGAAGGAATTCGAGCAACAGATGGAGATCCTGGGAAAGCTGAAGCATCCCAATTTAGTTCCACTGAAAGCTTACTACTTCGCCGGCGACGAGAAGCTCTTGGTCCTCGATCTGATGCCCA
This sequence comes from Genlisea aurea, assembly GCA_000441915.1. NCBI lineage: Eukaryota > Viridiplantae > Streptophyta > Magnoliopsida > Lamiales > Lentibulariaceae > Genlisea > Genlisea aurea. Next base: position 13,258 of record KE527280.1, on the reverse strand, counting down.
ACGGTAGCCTCTTCTGGCTCCTCCACGGTAAGAACAACAAACAGAGCTTTCACTTTCATTCATTCAAAAACCCTCATGGCCTGGTTTCTTCCTCAACAGGAAACAGAGGTCCGGGAAGAACCCCACTCGACTGGAGATCACGATTCAGGATTGCAACCGGAGCAGCTCGAGGATTAGCCTTCATCCACCACCGCCATTCATGTAAAAAGCCGCCTCCACGCCTCGTTCACGGCAACATCAAGTCCACCAACGTTCTCATCGATGCTGACGGGAATGCCAAGCTCTCCGACTTCGGCCTCTTCGCCTTGGCGGCATCCTCCGTCAACAACTCCTCCAACGGGTACCGAGCCCCGGAGTCAGTTCTCGACGCCAGGAAACTGACTCAGAAATCCGACGTCTACTCCTTCGGGGTGCTGTTGCTGGAGATCCTCACGGGGAAGAGCCCGGTGGACGCAGATTTACCTCGGTGGGTGCAGTCCGTGGTGAGGGAAGAGTGGACGGCGGAGGTTTTCGATCTGGAGCTGATGAGGTACAAAGACTTCGAGGAAGAAATGGTTGGGTTGCTTCAGATCGCCATGGTTTGTACTCAGATTTCACCTGATCGAAGACCCAAAATGAGCGGCGTTGTGAAGATGATGCAGGAGTTGAAGGGAACTGAAGATTCTCAGTCCCATGAAACCACAGATTATTCGCTCTCGGATTCAGCCGAAGATCGCTCCCACAGCCAGTGACTGAAAACAAAAAAAAAAAAAAACTCAAAACCATCATGTGCTCTGATCTTAAACAACCCAACCAAGAAGAATTCAGTAACTTGTGCTGTAAACATTCAGTTGATGAATTCAAGAGTAAAGATGGAGGCCAACTTTTCGATAAACTGAAAATGGGAAAGCCGTAACTACTTGTTTCTTACTGCACTCAAAATACCTTTACCCAAGTATAAAACAGCAGCCGCAGCAGCCACATTAATAATCACTTGCGTATGGAGGCGCTTCAGCGAATAGCATATGCATTCCCACATCCATCGACCGAAGAAACTCAGCTTACAACTCGATTGGAATTCCGGCATGGAGAATTCCTGGAATGGGAATTCAAATCATAAGATTTTAAGGCAAAGGGTTGGCTTTCCTGATGCTCATATTCTACTCACATTTGGACAGAAATTCAACTATACTGGCATTGAAATTATCTTGGGAAAAATCCTGCATGTTTAATTCGATCATCTTAAAACGTCGAAAAGGCAGCCAACATGATGGAGATGTTTCGGTTGAAATTCGATACCTCAGGCAGTTTATTCTGCAAAGCCAAGTGCTCCACATGTAGCCTCACATTTGAAGAAGCATGAATCCACAGACTTCGATCGATACCAGCGTATGTATACGCAACAATGTCAAACAATGTTCTAGCACCACTTTCTATGGCTTTCAATATGGTGGATTCCCTGTTTCTGCGATTTCTACAAATTTTAAAAACCAGAAATCTGTAAGAATTATGAAAAATTTGAGAGTCCACTGAGAAAAAAGAAGAAGAAAAAGTTGCTTCAGAGGCTATAATACTGACTGAAGATAGCCGCATAGCATGTGCTTCGGCCACATATTAACTCTACCATGCATCGGAATAAGAATGTGCGGTGACAACTCCATAAACTTGTACGTTGTACGGAAATAATCCTAAAGATCAAAGAAACAAGTTATGTCAAGGACAATAACATCAACACTGCAAATACAAGTTATAGGCTGTTTGTGAACATACACTCATATTTCCACCACCAGTAATATCCAATACAGCACTTCCATGGCTGAAGACAAAAATTATATTAAACTTTCATCAACAGTGTAAATAAATTAATCGATGCTGCCGATCTTATTAAGAAAAATCCATAATAACCTACATAAGTAACATCCATGTTTAAAAATGGCATACCCAACACAATGATCTCCTGCAATCAGGGAGTTGGTAGCCACATGAAGCAGTCCTAGATGACCATCTGTATGCCCCTGATAATTTTTAAGAATGAACTAAGAGAATATAAAAAGAATAATACGGTGAAGAATCACGGAGGATGAATCTTACTTGAGCTGCAATGACTTTCAAAAGTTTACCACCAATAGAGATTTCTTCTGATCCCTTGACAAGGATATGTTTCGAAGTCCAATCACCTGCGTGTTAGAATGGGATTATAAATAAGAACATTCTATTCACCAGAAATCTAATATTAGGAATTAGTAGTGAGCCACTGGTACCTTCCCTGATTCTGCGAAAGGTGTTTTCATGAGCCATGAGAACTGCTTCAGGATTGCATCTCTGGACAATTGAGAGACCTATAGAAAATGCCAAGTGAAAATTCTTACATGGAAGAATTCATCCATTTTTGCATTTGATGGGTCATACACAGAGAGTAGCATAATTAAAAAGGCAGCCCCGACAATAAGGAGCTTACCATCAACGTGATCATGGTGATGGTGAGTTACAAATACAACCAACTTTCGAGGAAGTGATGAAATGACATGATCCAGCTGATTTTTCAGTTTAAAGAAGTCAACATGGCAGCACAATAAATAAACAAGAAAAAAAAAAAAAACAGTAAAAACTAATAATATCTTCAGTGTGTAGATGGTGAAAACTTTCTGATTTATTTGGCGGGTTGTTTTTATAGTATTGCTTTTCGACTTTCAATCTCAAAAAACTCAATGAATATTACCTCTCTGTGCATTGCAGAGCTGCAACCGGGATCTACGATCAGTGCATCTCCACTTGCAACAAATTCATCTGCCTTTAAATTTTCATGACTGTTTCCGTTAAAAAACACCACCAAATTCGTGGTTCGGAAAGGTTTCATAGTTCTGCTTCTCATAGGAATAAGTTTAATGCCAGGAGGATATTCCTGCTTTGAACAAAAATGATCAGCTTAAACTTGCTTTTTTTTTTTCTTTTTCGTTCAATCCGATGTCACGAAATGAACCTGATATCTTAAGTTGGGAGCAATGCCCGATAGAGCAGTTTCATTCGAGTCATTCAGAACACCGATAACCACTAATGGGCCGATACGATCGTTCTGAGGTTTTGCTTCCTGAAGCAGAGTTTGACAATCATTATAGCTTACCCACTTGCAATGATCTGTATGATACAGAGGGAGAATAATATCATATCAAAGCTGAACAAAACCAGCAGTTGCAGAAATGAAGGAAAACAAAAAAACAGAACCTGCCAATGGATATTCTGTAGCTCCTGCTATAAAGACAGTCTTAAATGGGATTTCAGGTCCGAATTCAGGTTCCAAAACAATTTTTGAAAGAGACCATTTTATGTCAGAAGCTTCACCGAGCCCTACTAATCGAAGAACCTGCGTGGTATGATTGCAAAAGCTACTCGCACATGTTTCTAATACCTCAATTTTACACAGTAGAAAAATGATACCTCGCCGATAGCTGAATCAACATCGAAATCGCTCAAGAAATCCAACAAAGAAGCGTCCTCAACTTCAACACGAACCGCGGAACCACTGCCCGGGTTATTAACACGCCGTGACAACTCCACAGACGGCAAGTCCCAAAGATCAGAATCCTGATAAGAATCGTACTCCGAGTCATTGAATTTAGGCGGCGGCTTATGCTTGGTGATGAGAAATTCTGAATCGTTTGATGTTCTTCTAACGATCACCGTCAAGCTAACCTTCCCAGTTGCCATTTGTTCTTTTCTTAACGATGAACAATCTAATCTCCCCGCATGCGTCTGTCTACAAGAACTTCATCATTTCTTTCTTAGCCCATTTACGAGCCCATAAAGCCCACTATTTGATCTTTGTCGGTCACCATTTATTTATTTGTAACTGAACTTTATTGGTTTTTTTAAAATAATTAAAATATGGCTGCCAACAAAGCATACGCGTTAAGATTTGTAATTGTAATTGCATGCTTTTTCTAAAAGCATACAGTGAAGATGAATTATTAAAGGCATAATTATTAGTAAACATGTCATAATATCGGAAAAAGACATTTTTTTGGTCCCTCAAATTTTTCAAATTTCAAATATTGGTCCATCAAGTTTTAAAAAGACATATTTAGTCCCTTAATTTTGATTTAATGTCCATATTGCAAAATTTTTACTTATTAATTGATTATTTTATCCGTAATTAAACATATTCGAAAGTCGAATTTCATTTCTTAAGAATGTAAAAAAGAAATTTGACTTGATTGAGATACAAATTCAAGTGTTCGTGAATGTTGATTACAGATGAAATAGTCAATTAATGAGTAAACTTTTGCAATATGAATTAAAATTGACATTAAATCAAAATTAATAAACCAAATCTGTCTTTTTCAAACTTGAGATACCAATATTTGAAATTTGGAAAACTTGAAGTAAAAAAAAAAAAAGTATTTTAACCCCATGATAAGTATGGAGATAAGATTTTTCACAGTCCAGTTTTTTCAGACTGTGTTTGTGTAATAAATAATTAACATATATATATATATATCCAAAGGTCAAGAAAATGACATTACAATCATCAAATATGTCCCACCACCACACTTATCCTATCTCTACAATATTCACAGTTTTTCTGGGGTTGAAAAAATTCGAAAAAATTAGGATAAATTCGTGGTGGGTTAGTTTAATTATTAAACAAAATTTAAATGTTAAAACCCCCCACTGGATTGATTTTAATAAAATAAAAAATAAAAATACATAACACTCTTAGTTAGGTAGAGGGCATCATCCACGTTTGTTTGTCAAAGGTTTTAGATTAGTTACTTGTACAATTTTCCTACTTTAAAGTTTAAAGTCAAAGAAAAAGAAGAATAAGAAGAAAAATGTTGTTATCTAGCAATAAAATTCCCATGAGATTATTGCGTAATTGTTTTTGTAGTGTTATTAACAACCAATTTTTTATTTTGAAAATTAAAATTTATTTTTTATTTTTTATTTTGAATACCGACTGTGTTAAATAAACTTTAAACACCAACACTCCGAAAAATTAATTTCATTGGAATGAATTTTGAAAATATAACTTCGAAATTTACTTTACTTTTGAAATTTAATTTTAGGGTTATGCTTATTTTTATCTTTAATTCACATATTAAATATGTGAAATAATTTTACAAATGTTATTACTCATTAGATATATTATATTAATTTTAAATTATAATAATAATTTTTTTTTTGAAGAATAATTTAAAGGTATGTTCTGACAAATTTTTAAAATTATTTTTACTAATTAAATATTAATTTTCAAAAGTAATATTTTTTTTTTTTATAAAAATAGAGATAAATTAGAAGTGTTCTGAAAAAATCGTGATAAAATAATATAAATTTTAAAAATTATACATAAAAATAAATTTTAATTTAAAAAGTAATAAAGTAGTACTTTTCAAAATTTTAATTTTAAAAATTTTATAGAACAATGTTTAAAGTTTTAATGGGCAGTTATTTTGGGGCAGTGCTCGCTCGGAGCACGCCCTTCTCCACCACCGTCACGAGCCACGCACAAACTCGTCGCCTGCCATATGATGACGTGGCAGTATTTACCACGTCAGCAATCTGTGAAAATTCCAGATGCCACATGGCGAGATATAAATAGATCCTCCTTTCACGATTTATCCATGCTTCTTCTTCTCATTTTTTTTTTCATTTTTTGGGGGAAATTGACAAATTGTATTATTGTAGTTTCCCTAGACTATTAGACCTGAGAGAGAAAGAATTCTGGAGGAGGAGGAGGAAGGGAGAAAGAAGAAGACCTTTCAACCGGTGACCTTTTGCCGACTGCCTTGGTGCACAGAATTATTATGGCTACGCCGGGCATACAGAACATGGCGACTGCGGCGGCGGTGGTAGCGCAAGTGGATAAGTCCGACCACGCTGCCGCCGCCTCTCTCAGCCTTTCCTCACCGATTAGGATCTTCTTGTTTTTCCACAAAGCGATTCGCGGAGAGCTGGAGGGGCTTCATCGGTCTGCCTTGGCCTTAGCCACGAATAGAAGCGGCGGAGATGTTAAGATCTTGACGGAGAAGTGTCATTTCTTGAGGTCGATTTATAAGCACCATTGCAATGCCGAGGACGAGGTCCGCGTTCGTTTTTTGTTTTTTTCGTTCTTCAATTATTCTGTTTAATTATTAAAATAGGGGATGCAAGTTTGTTAAATAGCTGCTGAATGCGCTCTTCTTCTTAATTGGATTATTCGAGGATGTTTTAGAGAATGAGGATTCAATTTAGAAATGCATAATTCATGGATGCTGGTTGGAATTCTGAACGCGTTCTAATATCATCTCAAATTTGCGGTGTATGTATTACATGAAATTTGATTTGAAATGTTATTTGTATTTATGTACTTCATGTGTATTCGCTGTGCTCTCTTCTCTTGGAATTTCTAAAAAAATTCAGTACAAATTGCTAGGTTATTTTCCCTGCCCTCGATATCCGTGTTAAGAATGTGGCAAGGACTTATTCCCTAGAGCATGAAGGTGAAGGATATCTGTTTGATCAACTTTTTTCGTTGTTACATAACATGAAAAATGAGGAAAGCTACCACCGGGAGTTGGCTTCCTGTACTGGAGCTCTCCAAACATCAATCAATCAACATATGTCCAAGGAAGAAGAGCAGGTCCAATTAATTATTCCTGTCTCTTCATATTTGAATCTGTGATATTATGGTTATTTATGGTAGTAAATTCCGGACGCTTTGGTACAAAAGGATATGCAGAACATATGAGAGAACTCATATTGGGGTTCATCGTTGTTCACTATTCTATGTTTAGATGATCTGTAATCCTGTGAAATGAAGTATCCGCTTAAGCTTGCATGGGAGTTTGGTTTCAGCATCTTCATTGTATAATGATCGGAAGATACTTATTAGATCTTTAATGTTCTTATTAAAAACTTCTGAGGAACTTCTTATGTTTATAAAAATTATTGGCTTCTTTCCACCTGATAGGTATTCCCCTTGCTAAATGAGAAGTTCTCTTTTGAGGAGCAGGCATCATTAGTATGGCAGTTCTTGTGTAGCATTCCTGTGAATATGATGGCAGAGTTTTTGCCCTGGCTCTCACTGTCAACGTCAGCTGATGAACGCCAAGATATGCGCAAATGCTTGCACAAGATTATCCCAGATGAACAACTGCTACAGCAGGTATGATACTGCCTAATGGACAAAAACTCATCAGCACTAAATTCTTTGACATGCCTTTGTGTTCTTACTGAAGGTTATATTTAACTGGATGGATGGGGTAAAAGTAAGCAACAAGCGTAAACGTTGTGAGGACAATCCTATATTTTCTGGTAACTCTGTTAATGCAACTCAGAATCGGGATAGAGCTCTGCCCTCTGCTTGTACTTCTATCAGGTGTACGATACATCACCCTATAGACGATATACTGCATTGGCATAAGGCTATCCTAAAGGAATTGAGTGATATTGCCGACGCAGCTAGAAGTATAAAAAGAACTGGTGATTTCTCTGATCTATCTGCCTTCAACAAGAGGCTCCAGTTTATAGCCGAAGTCTGTATTTTCCACAGGTATTTTTCTTTTATCATATTTGCTAGATCTTGTTTCTTGAAAATATTATTCTTTTATCAATAATCAATGCCTCCAGAACCTGGACCTTTTGATATCATGGGAATAGTCATGAATGGGCAAATATAAGCAGAAGCAATGTTTATGGGTCTGTAGGGGTTTGGTAAATAATAACGCATGTAAAGCCTCAAATATTTATTTCCATTGTGTGGACACTGGTTTTGTGCTCATGACTGACACTTCTTTTTCACATTGCCATGTCATACGCCCTTTTAACACACTATTGATGGATGGCTTGACATTAGTTACTACTGATGCAGCATTGCTGAGGACAAAGTAATATTCCCTGCTGTAGATGGCGCCGCAATGTCTTTTGTTGAGGAGCATGCAGAGGAAGAAAGTGAATTTGAAAAGTTCAGATGCTTGATTGAAAGAATTGAGAAAGCTGGAGCCAATTCAGCTGCTGAATTTTATTCCGAATTGTGCTCTGAGGCTGATCGTATAATGGAGACTATCAAGAAGCATTTCATGAATGAGGAAGTTCAGGTGTGTGTCTTGCTTCTGAGGTTGTCTTATCATGGTTAATGCTTTATTCTGTGTCTTTTTAAGGCCCGGGGGGAGTTTCAATAAGTAAACTGATTCAATTGGAAAATGCTTGTGATGAAAGTGGTTTATGCCGTTCTATTAATCAATCCTGATCTCTTGTTTGTGATTAGTTGGATGCAGTTTGACTTGAAAATTTTCAAACTCGCTAAATTCTGTCGCAGATTCTTCCACTCGCTAGGAAGCACTTCAGTCCCGAAAGGCAGCAGGGGCTTCTCTATCAGAGCTTGTGTGTGATGCCTTTGAGATTGATTGAATGTGTCCTACCGTGGTTAGTTGGATCGATGAATGATGACGAAGCTAGGCATTTTCTTTGCAACATGCATGCAGCAGGCATGCCTCTTTTTCCTTTCTCTTTTATCTTTTGTACTCTATGATGTTTCCTTACTTATCCCTATTTTTTTGCCCTAAACACAGCTCCTCCTCATGATAGTGCTTTGGTTACACTATTCTCTGGTTGGGCATGCAAAGGTTGTTCAGTGGGAACCTGCTTATCTTCTGGTGTGGTAGATCCCAGAGATGCAAAAAAACACGCACACAGATCCTGTCCTTACTGTGTCTGCGAAAGTACCTCCGACGGCGAGGGACAGTCACACAACTGTGAGCGGGCCGCTAAACAAGGAAACTCGGGATGTTCCTCGGAAACCAATGGGGCTGAATCTCCAAAATCCTCTGTGGGAACCCAGACGTGTTGTGTTCCTGGATTAGGAGTTAGTAGTACTAATTTAGGAATGGGCTCTCTGGCCACGGCCAGATCCTTGCGGTCGCTATCCTTCGGATCAACAAGTGCTCCTTGTCTAAACTCGAGTCTGTTCAACTGGGAAATGGATAACAACCTGAAATCAAGTGGTGCTGCAACCAGACCTATTGATTACATTTTCAAGTTTCATAAAGCAATCCAAAAGGATTTGGAATTTCTGGATGCTGAATCAGGGAAACTAGGCGATTGCAATGAATCTTTCCTCAGGATGTTCAGTGGACGATTTCGCCTTTTATGGGGATTGTATAAAGCTCATAGTAATGCAGAAGATGAGATTGTATTCCCTGCCTTGGAGTCAAAGGAAACTCTTCACAATGTTAGCCATTCTTACACTTTGGACCACCGGCAGGAAGAAAAACTCTTCGAGGATATTTCATCTGCCCTTTGTGCGCTTTCTCAACTTCGCGAGGATTTGGCCAAATCTGAAGCTGGAAATTTGCAAGACTCGTACTCTGTTATCGGAAGTTCAAAGAAATACAGAGAATTGGCCACAAAGATTCAGGGCATGTGCAAATCCGTCAAAGTTACTCTAGATGATCATGTCATGCGTGAAGAGGTTGAGCTCTGGCCATTGTTTGACATGCATTTTTCCATCGAAGAGCAAGATAAATTGGTCGGCCGCATTATTGGCACAACGGGCGCTGAAGTACTTCAGACAATGCTACCTTGGGTAACGTCTGCACTCACTCAGGAAGAGCAGAACAAAATGATGGACACATGGAAACATGCTACTAAAAATACCATGTTCAGCGAGTGGCTTGATGAGTGGTGGGATGTGAAGGCAGGGCCTTCTTCGACAAAATCTACCTCAGGAAAAGGCATCTCACAAGGTACACACCACCAAAATTTGTTCAATTCTGTTTAGATCTTTCATTATACAGTAGTAGCTAGAAATTGCTGAATAATTACTTTTGGTGGTGATTTGGACGTAAAATTTTCAGATCAAGATGTACATGAATCCCTGGACCAATGCGACAGCACTTTTAAGCCGGGTTGGAAAGATATATTCCGGATGAACCAAAGTGAACTGGAATCTGAGATAAGGAAAGTGTCTCGTGATTCAACACTTGATCCGAGAAGGAAAGCCTATCTGATTCAAAACCTAATGACGAGGTATAAAAAAAGTCTTTCGATTATATTCCTGTCTTTGTTCCGTATTCTCCCTCCGAGTATGTGAAAAACACATTTTTTCTTTCGGCTAATTCTTCACCTTTCAGTAAATGGATCGCTTCTCAGCAGAAAATTTCACAGTCGAGTTCAAGTGAAGCTGATGTTGGCGATTTACCTGGACGCTCTCCGTCGTTCTGTGGCCCCGAGAAACAGGTCTTTGGGTGTCAACATTACAAAAGAAACTGCAAACTTCGTGCGGCCTGCTGCGGGAAATTATTTGCGTGCAGATTCTGTCATGATGAAGTCAGTGACCATTCGATGGATCGGTGAGCACATCTCATCAAATGTTAATGAGTTGTTTCACGCCATAAACTTCCTCCGCCTACAAAATCCACAGGAAAGCAACTTCCGAGATGATGTGTATGAACTGCATACAAATTCAGCCGATCGCCCCAGTTTGCTCAACCCCTTCTTGCAACGGATTGTCCATGGCGAAGTACTACTGCAGCAGCTGCAAATTTTTCGACGACCAGCGGTGAGTTTCTTCATCCGTCCATTATAATGCATGAGTTTCTGAATAACAAGAACACATTTTTGTTTCCCCCTCTCATCAGGGAAGTCTACCACTGCCCCTTCTGCAACCTGTGCCGTGTGGGTAAAGGGCTGGGCATCGACTACTTCCATTGCATGACGTGTAACTGTTGCTTGGGAATGAAACTAGTGGACCACAAGTGCAGGGAGAAAGGTCTGGAAACCAACTGCCCCATCTGCTGCGATTTTCTGTTCACGTCGAGTACGGCCGTGAGGGCTCTTCCATGCGGCCATTACATGCATTCTGCTTGTTTCCAGGTAAAAGCCTTTCGTATCCCCTTCTTCTTCTTCTTCCGCCGTCTAGTAGTTCATCCATCACAGGATCCCCTTTCTAATGCAGGCGTATGCTTGTACTCATTACATCTGCCCCATCTGCTGCAAATCCATGGGGGACATGTCGGTGAGTATGGCTGCTTCTTTTATGCAAAATTTTGAGTTGAGTGCCCTGAATAGGTGAATTACGGATACAATAATCAATCAGGTCTACTTCGGCATGCTGGATGCTTTAATGGCTTCGGAAGTACTCCCGGAAGAGTATAGAGACCGTTGTCAGGTAATAAAGGGTTTCGGGGGGTTGATGAGCAAGAAAAAAATGTTGGTTGATGGATCGATCTTCGTGTTCTGAGTTACAGGATATCTTGTGCAACGACTGCGATTGGAAGGGGACGGCGACATTCCACTGGCTATACCGCAAGTGCGGGCATTGCGGATCGTATAACACTCGAGTGATTAAAGTGGACCGCGACCATTCCTGCTCCTCCTAGTATAAGAAAAGGGCCACACAACTTTCTCGTTTGTTTTTTTTTTTGGACAGGAGATGAACAAAAGGAGTTGCCCATGCAATGCAAAATTCAGATTTTGATGCTCTCGCACTTTACAGGTACCAAAAAATACCACTTTCACTACGGGGGCGTGTGTGGTTGACAGATAGATAATATATATTGTCGAATTAAATTGTCATAAGTTTTTATGTTTTTTTGTTGGATGAATTATTTAATTAATGCAAGGATATTGTTTGTTTCGATATATTACGTGAAATTAATATATAAAATTATTTAAATGCCCTTAATTTGTGTGGATTGATTATAGTTTTTTAATGTTATTTGATTATTATGAAATATGGTGTAAAATAGCATCCAAACTCAGTTAAATAATCAGATGTTGGGTACGGGTCGATTCTTCATCTTGGTCCCCCCAGAAAGTGTGAAGCAGTTGTTCTTGGCCCAACCAATCTGTTTCCTCCGCGTGGCAGCATCCGGGCAACTGGGCTGTCGTCGCCGCCGCCTCCATTTCTTGAGGATTCAAGAAAACAGAGTCGTCCATATTGGATTGATGATGGTGCGGGATTTGCGAAGACGGAACGACGGGCTCCTCCGAATAGTCACAGCACCAGTAATCACTCTGCTGCTGGTTCATCTTCTCCACCAATCCGGGCATCCACTGGAGTCGTCGAATCGCTTCCAGAAACTCGCCGCTGTTGGAATCCGCCTGCAATCGACGGGCCTGTTTCTGAACCCTCGTCCTCCAGTAATTCTTTATCTCGTTATCGGTTCTCCCCGGTAAATTTTGCGCGATTTTCGACCACCTTACTTAGCGAAAGAGAAATTGAATTGACGATTGGATTGGAAAATTGAGGAAACTGCTTTTTATTTACCTGTTTCCCCATTTGGATTGAAGCTCCAGAATCAAAATCTGTTCCTGGGGACTCAGATTCCCGCGTTTTATATCGGGCTTCAAGTAATTCAACCACCGCAATCGACAGCTCTTCCCAGTTCTCTTCAGCCCTAAACAAAGACGACGACGACGATGAAAAGAAGAAGAAAACAGAGTGGGGCTGCCGGCCAAGTTTAGAAAAAGATCGAACCGGCGGATTTCGCGAGAGAATTCCATCTTCCTTCGCCGTGAAATCCGATGTGCTGAATGAGAAGGTTGTCTTCTTCCAGAGTCCACGGCCCTCTTCTCACCTCCTCAGAACAAACTCTGCTTTCGAAACTCGTTTCCATGGAAAAAGAATTTTCTCGTGCGTTGTTGGGACGTGAAAAATTATTTATATAATAAGGAAAAAAAAAATTCATTTTTTAAATCTGGTCTAAGTTTTAAAAATAGAGATTTTGTCCATATTAATTTTAATTTAATATCAATTTTAGTCTATATTATAAAATTTTAATCATTAATTGACTATTTTATCCGTAATTAAATATTTTTCAAAATCGAATTTCATGAATGTTAATTACGGGTGAAATAATCAATTAATGACTACAATTTTATAACATATACTAAAATTGATATTAAATCAAAATTAGAAGACTAAATATATATTTTTTCGAAATTTACGGACGAATCTTTTGAAATTGTATTTTTCATCCTTTGATAACAAAATTAATTAACTGATAATAATAAAAGAATTTGTTTATTTTATTATTTTTTGTAGTGATAATAAAAGTAAGAAGGAAACGTGGTTGACTTGTAGAGTGGAAATAAAAACGTGGGAGTATTGTTGTAGGGGCGGCGAGGATAAATATTTTTTTATTTACGATGGATTGATTGATTCCAATAGTGTACTTGACGACAACAAACGTAGCTACAAAATTCTCATCCACATGATTAATTTATTCATATGACAACACCTCACGTGTCTCCATTCAAATCTCATAATCGTTTTGTCCTAAATAAATATAAACACACGTGT
>KE527278.1:0-12767 GCA_000441915.1 Genlisea aurea | reverse complement strand
AAAAAAAAAAAAAAAAAAAAAGGGTACGTTCCGGATTCTCTCGTTCAACGAGACGAGCACATTTTGAATTCATTCATAACCTGATCCATCGTGATGCCGAAGCTGTGGAAACGGCTCGACGATGGCGGCGCCACTTGATGTGCAGAAGCAGGAAAAGGGACTTTCAGGTGGTTTTCATAACCACTCCTCCGAGAAGCATTACCATCAGCAGCAAACAGCAGCTTCTGATGTTGATGTTGTTGATGATGATGATGATGATGGTGATGATGGTGATCCCCCTGCGGCTGCAATATGTCGAAACTGTGACCGTGATCCTCCTCCTCCTCGTGCTGCCTCATGAAATCAAAAGCGTACGACATCCCGAGTTTCAGATCATCGGGCACCGAAGAAGACGAACAAGGCTGAATGCTGTTGAAACCGTCTCCTCCTCCTCCTCCTGCGACCGTCTGATGAAGGTCGCCGAAAGAGATGACGCTTCTTCTCGTATCGTCGTCGGGCCGCTGCTCGCTGTCGTTGTTCCGTTGTGCCGCCTCGTCCTGCTTCGGGTAGACGGAATCGAACAAGTATCCGCCGCCGAAGAAACCAGCAGCAGCAGCTTCTTCTTCTTCTTCTTCTTCTTCGTTTTGTTGCTTCATGTAAGTAGCTTTTCCCATCAGCATCATCTTGTCGTGATCGGATGATTCTCGGAAGAATCCTCCCACATTCTTGGAAACGCTTCTCTCGGATATCTCGTCCTCCAGCTCGGACATCAACGCCGCCGCCGAGACGCATCCGTCCATTTTCAGCACATCCTTCCGCCCGTTCCACGGCCCGTTTCTGTCTCCTCCGTAATCCGTCATCACGCACACGTCGTCACCGGCAGCAACAGCAACATCAGCAGCAGCATCGTCGGGAACAATCATTTTCCCGTTCCCGTTCTGAAACTTGTCGTAATCACGTTGTAAACAGTTTTCGTTCTGCTCGTCGCGTACGACTGCAAGCGAAAAAACGTTATCAGAAGGATTCAAATGATCGAAAAAAAAAACACACACACGACGAAAACCTTTTTCCGGATCCGGAGGAAGAGCACTTCTTCCCCCTCCTCCAACTTCTTCGATTCCATGGTTACCATAATCAGAATCGGTCGGGAAAACCGGATTTTCTTCGACCGGAATCTGTCGAAAATTTCATATCAGAAGAAGAACAACACAGAAATGGTTCTAAAAAAAACATAAAAAAAAAAAAACAACTCACAGAACGAGAGGCTAATTTATTCTCATCATGCAGCATAGGCTCATATGCATGAGCATCTTTAATACCATGGAGACAGCATAAATACGAAGAAACTCCTTTGCATGATACGAAATACAGTCCACTGGGGCTGTAAGAATCAGAATCAAAACCACATAACCAACTCATTCTCACACGCAGGATACCATCCAAATCAATAAAGATTCTCAAATGGGGGAACGATGTAAGTAAGGAAATACTGAATTCCGTACCAGTTAGGAGTAAAAAAAAGATATGCTAAACAAAAAAAAAAAAACAAAAGGGACCTTATGTAGCGGGAGCAGCAGATCCTTAACTGTCCTGCCATTTTCTTGACAGAGAGCAAAAGCTTCCAACCAACTGGGAGAGCTGACCCGAACTCAGAAGCATTTACAATTTTCTTCCTTTTACTCCACTGCCCATCTAATCCTTGTAAGAATCTCTGAAAATCCTCTTTACTCACTAAGTTTTCGGTACTTCGCCTAATCTCTTCCTCGTAAGGATGCTGCACTAAGCCTAATGCTGCCAAATCTACGGCGATTCCTTCACTGTTCAAGATTTCCCGGTCGCTTTCCTCCTTTTTCCGGCGGACGGAGATGGCCGACAGGGAGAAGGATTCGTAGGAGGTGGCTTCTTCGGAATTCATGAGTGGATCTGAAGTGCGATCGTTTGTTTTCCAGGATCTGCAGCTGCGTTGGTTTGGCTTTGCGTCGGTCGAGGGAGTCCGCTCGCGTTTCCTCTTCTTGTTCGGTATGGACGGGGAGGGGACTGCAGGCGGGGAGGATTGGTCGGGAGGTTGGGCTCCTGAGTAATCGATCTTGACCGGTAACAACTCGGAGGGGTTCAAATCCGGGACGAATAGTTGCTTCAGGAGATTAACCATTTGAATGTTCTCCTCGCTGTCGCGGTCGAAATCACTGCCGCTCGCAGCGGCGACGGATGTGGAGGTGAGGAGAGATGCGGCGGTGGAGGATGAGGAAGGAGGAGCGAGGCGGAGGCGGAAGTAGGTCTGTTTCCGAGAGCCGGCGGACTCGTTGAAAACGGTGCGATCGATCTTGGGGATAACGACGTCGTCGCATCGACGAGGGTCGTAGGCGGAGGATGAACACACGGAGAGAGAATAGAGTTCCGCCGGCGAGAATAGGCGGAGATCCACTACCGGAATCGAATCCAATTGAAGAGCGCCACCGCTACAGGCGGATGCCATGATGGCCGCCGGTGGTTGGGAGAAAATTCGGACGAAAGAACCGATCACTGACTTATCCCTTGGGCCTTACCCAAATTAAATTGCAAAAGATTTCAAAAATAAATAAATAAAATTGCAAAAAATAAATTATTTATTTATTTATTTATTGTTTTTTTTTCGATTTTTATAAAAATACCTATATTATTTTATAATTGCAAATTATATTCATTTTGTTTAAAAAATGATCAATTTATACCCAACGTCGTTAAAATATACTCAAATTAATGACGTCATCAAACGGAATGAGTATAAATTGTTCATTTTTGAAACAAATGGGTATAATTTATAATTATGAAAGAATATGAATATTTTTTTTTGTAAAAATCGAAAATAAAACGGGTTTATTGCAAAAAATACACTATTTCTTTTCGATTTTTGCAAAAAATACTCATCTTCTTTCATAATTGCAATTTATACCCCATTCGTTTAAAAAATTAGCAATTTATACCCAACGCCGTTAACTAACGGAAAAATTAACGTTTTTCGTTGCAATTTATACCCCTTATGTTTCATTTTTTGGTAAAATATACCCAATTTGATGATGTCATCAAACGGATAATGACGTCATCAAACGGAATTGAGTATATTTTACCATAAAATGAAACATAAGGGTATAAATTACAATTACGAAAGAAAATAAGTATTTTTTGTAAAAATCGAAAATAAAAGAGATATAAAATATAATAAATACTATATAAAATACAATAAATTCATAATTATTTATTTAAAAATAAAAAAAAAAATTATTTATTTATTTATTTGACTTATTTTTATTTTTATTTTTTCAAAATTACAGTTATAGGGTTTCTTTGTTTCTTTTATACCCCTCTACAATTTCTGTGCCATTATCTCAGTCACCGAGAAGCTGATGTTTCGGCGATGGCGGTTCGAGGAAGGCATCCGTCGCATTTTTTCTAATCTCAGTTGAGAAGAAATCGGGGCGAAAAATAAAGGAAACTCCGACGAAGTGAGTTGTTATTTTGTTTGTTTATTAGTGCTTTTTTGTATCGCAATTTCTCCCATCCTATGCTTTGTTAACGACTGTTTCTGGTCGAAATTCTGCAATTCTGCTGTTCGAATTCGCTTTAACGTCCTCCTTTTATTCAAGTTTCAATAGAAATCCTTGGTGTGAATAAAGACCATGAACCCTTAAAAATCCTGTGTATATGAAGTTTCAGTCCATATTTGTGTATGATTTAGGGTAAGCCTTGAATATGCCATACTTATTTATTCTCATTCTACAGATGGGATCGCCTTATTCTTTGTATTCATTTTACTTGCAGTTGATGGCTTTTCAAAGGGATTTAATAGTTCTGAGGTCTGCATTTCTCATGGCCAACGGAAGAAGATACGATAACTTATCCAGACAGCCCACAAACCTCCATTTGCTCATCTCACATGGAAAGATTAGACGCGGAACGGCATTCGCCCTGAACACGGATGGGTTCGCGGCTGACGAGGAGCAGGTCAATCTGAAGGGAGGAGACGATCCGGTCGGCAGTAATGGCAACACGGGCGGAACCCGTTTGGGGAGGATCGTGGGGAGCGGCGTCAGGGAGTTGGCGGGTAAGCTCAACTCGGCGAGGAAGAATTTCCCGATGAAGGTGTTCCTGCTGCTGCTGGGATTCTACACCGCCAACGCGCTGGCCACGATTCTGGGGCAGACGGGAGACTGGGACGTGCTGGTGGCCGGAGTGGTGGTGGCTGCCATAGAGGGGATCGGAATGCTGATGTACGGACGGAGGCGGCGGCGGCGGCCGGTTTCCGGTGGGAGGTTTCAGCAGTTGGTGGTGATGGTGAACTTCTGGAAAGCAGGCGTCTGTTTGGGATTGTTTGTTGATGCTTTCAAGTTAGGAAGTTAGTTATTTTTAGCAAGTAAAAATAAATAAATTTGAAAATTGATGACGTGAAAAAGAATTTAAAATTATATATAAAAAAATGTAGATAATTTAATTACGTAACGCCGGGACTGGGAGGTGGGGGGATTTATTAATTCACAGTTGGGAAGGTGAAGCAGCTTCGAGGATCTTTATTGCTGCCGGCGCTGAATTGCAAGAACCTCGCCGCGATCGGGAATCCTGCAAGCTGTGACAGGAGACTGAATCATCTCAATCTGGTACTGAGATTTCTGTGTTTTGCTTTGTTTGGACGGCGAGATGTAAATCTTGTAGTATTTTATCGTTTTGGCTCCAGATTTCGCGTTATTCCCTTCTATGTGAGAAACAGAATGCGGCGTACACCAGCGACGGTTGAGGAACACTTGATACTCAAGGCGATTGGGGAGGAATGCCCATGGGAGAACCTTCCAAAGCGCCTTCAGTCTTTCTTGAACTCGAAGGATGAATGGCATCGAAGGTTTCGTTCATTCCTTTTCAATTCGTTTTCTCTTGCAAGTTGTCTTTTCCGGGAGCATTGTTATGATCGCATTGTTATTTAAGCGTTTTCTGGAAGTAGAGGTAGTCCCTAGATCGACGAGAGACACGGGGAATCTTATCTATCTTTCCTCCTATGTCTGATAAAAAAATTTGGTAGGGGTATTGTGGTTGCCCTCATCTCGACAATGATAGTCTAGGATTTAGGTATTCAAGTCAAGGCCTCTGGATTACCCATCTGATCTTCTCATGCAGGATAATTGAGCACTGCATTAAGAAAAGACTGGGCTGGAGCTCTAGTTTTGCTCATAAAGTGTGCAAAGAAGCTGAATACTATGATGAAATGATGCGTTATTTAAGGAGGAATCTAGCGGTGAGCTTAATAAGCATTCTGATCTCTATTATTCTTTCTTTTTTTTCTTGAAATTACTGAAGGCTTGCTTGCTGTAAGAAATTTCCCAATTATTTGCTCGTGATCTCAAGAACTGTATGGTGCTGAATCTGTTAGATTGTGCCGCTGTGATTTATTGAAGTTAATGGGGGGTTTTTTTTGGTCTCTGAAATTACTTTCAGTTAAGTGCATTTGAATAGTTAAATATCGTTATAGTGTTTTTGCGATTTGGTGCTAACGTAACGATTCTTGGCTTGTTTTTTAAGCGCTTGTCGTTTATGTTCCATTTTTTTGATAACCTGGTTTGGTCTTTTGCAGTTGTTCCCCTATCACCTTGCTGAATACATTTGCCGTGTTATGAGGATTTCACCTTTCAAATATTACTGTGATATGATTTTTGAAGTTATGAAAAATGGTAAGAGAGTTCTGAAAAACGATAGCTTCAGTATCTGTTTGCAAAATTAACTGAGTTTATAAAAATTGCAAATGCAGACTATCTCAAAAAATATCAGTTCCTTTTTGCACAGACTCATCTTGATTGTTATGAAATTTAAATTGACGCATGTGCTTTTTACATGCACTGAAAATCAATGTGAATATTGTTTTTTTAGAGCATTTAGTTTCTAGCAGCAGCATTGTACCATTGGTCAGTCTTTGAATTTCAATAACTTCGCTGAGTTGTTAGTTTCCTGTTTGAGTGGGGCCAGTTTGTAGCCACGATTCCTACTCGTCTTTTGTTTTCTTATACAGTTCAATGTTCTTTTGCAGAGCAACCATATGACAGCATCCCTAATTTTAGTGCAGCAGATGCCCTTCAGCTCACGGGGATTGGTCGAAATGAATTTATTGACATCATGAACAAATGCAGATCTAAGGTGAGGCCTAAAATGTCTCATTGTAATTTATGTTCAGTGATCATGATATCTGGAAGTTCCCTATGCCACCTAACTATTTTTTTTTAAATTCATTGGAGCCTTGAAGAAAATTATGTGGAAGCTGAATAAATCGTTAGCAAAAGAGTTTCTTCCAGTAGAACCTGTGGAATTTTTAATTGAACCCTGGTGGGGAGTTTGCCTTGTCAACTTTACTTTGGAAGAATTCAAGGTCAGTATTCCTTTACTAGATTTTCATTTGGAGCATTTTCACTTTGTCCGGCGGGAAATATTGCGTATCTGATGCACTCGGCTATCTGTGCAGAAACTTACTGAGGAAGAAATGGCAACCATTGACAAAATCTGTAAAGAAGAGGCAAATTCATTCATTCTTTTTGATCCTTTGATCATCAAGGGCCTATATAACAGGGGACTTGTCTACTTTGATGTTCCTGTTTATCCCGATGATCGGTTTAAAGGTAATTTTTGTTCATCGCTTTGAGTTTTCTTTATATTGCTTTTGATTTATCAACTCCACAGAGAGAATATCTGTAAATTTGTTTCCTTTCTGAGATCTATGGCTGTGGCTGGAAATCGTTATATGTTTTGTCTTTAATTTAGAACCTTTCACGAGCTTACTAAATTGGCATCATATATTTTTAAGGAGTAAATGTATTACAGAATTGAGCTTTTTGGTGTAATTCACAGTTTCTAGGCTTGAAGGGTTTGTTTCAAACAGGGAGCAATTATATGAAGATCCCATTGAGGAGTAAGCAACTTATCTAACTCCTCTTCAATTTTCATGCGTCTCGTGAGGGTGAAAACCGAGAATTTAAGATTGTTTTGGTACTTTGGGTTTAAAAAAAAAAAATCAGGTTGCTGTATGCTGTGTTTGTGGTGTCAAGCGAAAACTCAACAGTTGCAGAATTAGCATCTACTTTACAAGCTGATCTCTCTCAACTACAGGCTGCCGCATCCTTTGCTTGTCGACTGGGATGGGCTGTAAAGCTTATCGATCCTGCATCCGTGCTTCAAGAGACGAATGTTCTTGGATCTCCTAGGAGTTTAATTGGAGATGAAGAAGATGGTTCTCATGCTTCGACGGGCTCTGCTCTACATACAGGAGATGCATTATTGACAGAAAATCTCGGTCAAGTTTCAGATTATTCTCGTGTGGCTTTTGTCGTTGATGCTAACATAACGTCTTATCTGATGATGGGATCCGTTTCACCAGGTGCACTCTTTTTTTGCCCATTCTTGCAATTTTTTTTTTTGAAGTAACTTCTTTGTTCCTGAACTTCACCGCCATTATATTGTCTCAATCGCCTCATCTCTGTCTGATAATGTCTGAAATAACATTTCTGGCATTATGCGATTCCAGCTTTATTTTTTTCGGCATTAATTTTTTTATCCTCTTCTGTCGATTACAGGCCTGAAATCTCACGCTGTCACACTCTATGAAGCTGGAAAACTAGGCCATGCCAGCATCGGGGATCTCTGTAGAGATCTTACTACACTAGAGGGGACCAAATTTGAGGGAGAGTTACAGGAGTTTGCGAATCATGCTTTCAGCCTGAGGTGCATCCTCGAATGCCTAACTTTCGGAGGTATTGTTTCGAACGAGAGGGCAAATGTTGAGCCGATTATTAGCAAGGAAGGTACCGTTTCCGAGGAGCAAAACGAGGATGATTCTCTCCGAATAAATCCAGAGGGTGATACTGATGATTCAAAATCGCTGAGGTCTCATGATGAGTTAGATACTGATGAAGGTTGCATCTCAGTGAAGCTTCTCGGTTTGGGAAAAGAAGAAAGGAAAGTGAGGAAATATCGAGTAGACGTTCTTCGCTGCGAAAGCTTGGCTGCTCTTGCCCCAGCTACCCTGGATCGTCTCTTTCATCGGGACTATGACGTCATCATTTCCATGATTCCGCTTCCCCATTCGACCATTTTGCCTGGATCGAAGGGGCCCGTACATTTCGGCCCTCCGTCGAATTCGTCCATGACTCCCTGGATGAAGTTGGTGTTATACTCCGTCCTTTCCAGCGGCCCTGTTTCCGTCGTTCTGATGAAAGGTCAGTGCTTGAGATTACTCCCTGCGCCTCTGGCCGGCTGCGAAAAGGCCCTCGTATGGTCGTGGGATGGATCCAGCGTCGGTGGTTTGGGAGGAAAGTTCGAAGGGAATCTAGTGAAAGGAAACATCCTGTTACACTGTCTGAATTCTCTTCTGAGGTACTCGCCCGTCCTGGTGCAGCCTTTGAGCAGGCTCGATCTCGATTCCGACGGTAAGATCGTTACTGTCGATGTCCCGTTGCCTCTGAAGAACGACGACGGTTCGATAGCTTCGATCGGGGAAGATCCAGGACTCCCGGAAGTCGAAAACTCGAAGCTGAACTCGCTGTTGCACGGCATCTCGAGTAAGATGAATCTGTGGACGATCGGTTACATCCGTCTGCTGAGGCTGTTCAAGGAGAGGGAATCGGGAGAGACGGCCTTGGCCTTCTCCATCGACGGTGACGAGAAGTATGAATGGGTTCCCCTGAGCGTGGAGTTCGGAATTCCGCTCTTCAGTCCCAAACTGTGCAAGAACATCTGCAGGAGAGTGATCGAGTCGCGACTTCTGCAGACGGATTTCTCCGGAGAGTATCACGAGGCGATGCAGGACCTGAGAGCCCGGCTGCGGGACGTCTGCGCCGAGTATCAAGCCACGGGTCCCACTTCGAAACTTCTCTACCAGAGAGACTTTTCGAGGGAGAAGGATTCTTCGACTCGGAGGCCGATGATGATGACGTCTTATGCGAGCGGGAAATGGAACCCGCTGGTCGATCCGTCTTCCCCGATATCCGGTGCCTCGAGCGACAACCAGAGACTGAAACTTGCCAACAGACAGCGGTGTAAGACTGAGGTTCTGAGCTTTGATGGCACTACACTAAGGTTAGTTTTCCTTCGTACTTTTTCGACTTTTTTTTTTAGATTGCAACGAGTTTTTTTTTTTTTTCCTTGCAGATCATACTCTTTGGCCCCTGATTTTGAAGCTGCAACGAGGCCGGGTGAAGATTCCGGGGCTACGAAGGGCGAGTCGGAGGATATCGACGCCAAGGAAATGATTCTTCCCGGAGCCAATCTTCTGTTCGACGGTTCCGATTTGCGACCGTTTGAGATCGGGGCTTGTCTCCAAGCTCGCCAGCCCATCTCCCTCATAGCGGAGGCTTCTTCGGCTTCTGCTGCTTTGGCGGCCAAACAGAGAGTTTAGAATCCGATTTTTTCGGCCGCCTTCTCCGGCACGAGTTTCTTTAAACGGACTCCCTGTTGAGGTTAGAAATCAATGGAGTTCTTCGGGGGTATGTTTTATTTCTTACGTCGTTACGACTTACGGGAACCTATAAAATGAATAATCTAATTCGTTGCAGTGACTAACTGCAAGAGATGAAACCTAGAAAATGGCTGGACATGGAAAATAATATAATGCATGGTTTTTTACGCTAACAGTGTTTGTTCTTGTAGTTATAGGGAGAGCGTACCTGGTGGTGGATTAACGTCGTTTCGTCGGAATCCGATTCATCGACCTCGAAAGACATTTTGATTACGGTCCTTCCCTCGGCTTCTTCGACGACTCCTTTCGTTTCGGCTGATGATTGGTTGTTCTCGAATTCTGTTGCCATTGAGCAACCGGAATGCTGCATCTCAGATTCGTCAACCGCTTCCCTTCGAGCCCTGTCTCGATCCCTCGGATAGGTGAGGTACAGAAATGAATATATGACGCAGCACAGCAGCATCGGGACGGCTATCGCCAGGAAAAGAGCCCTCGCCAATGCAGACGAGTCGTCTCTATCTGCGGAAACATTCTCCGAACCTTCGACGGGAGGCTTATATCCGAAGACGTATTGAGCGAGAAGGCCGACGGTCGGCGGAGCGAAGGACGACAGCACGGACTCGAACGATCTGTCCAGAGCGTATACACTGGTCCGGGACTTCTCAG
The DNA here is from genome assembly GCA_000441915.1 of Genlisea aurea. Lineage (NCBI taxonomy): Eukaryota > Viridiplantae > Streptophyta > Magnoliopsida > Lamiales > Lentibulariaceae > Genlisea > Genlisea aurea. The sequence continues at coordinate 2,662 of KE527278.1, read as the reverse complement.
GTACTATCTCTGCAAAAATCGGGCTGCGAAACCGCAGAAAGTTAGCTTTAAGGATTCTCGAAAATCGATTTCGAATTCTCCATTCTTACTTGTTGGTTGCTGGAGCATTCCAAGATATGAAGAAGCCCGTTATGGAGAGAACGACGGAGTGCAGGATCGGCGTCGAGGCGTTGTTGGGTACTACCAGAAGCAGAATAGCCGCAAGAGGGATCGCCGATACTGAGCTTATCTGTGCCAGAATGATCCTGCCGGAATTCGGAAGTATCCCTGATAAGGTATCCCCGACCTTCCCTGCGAATAGGCCACCGAGAGAACTGGAAACCACGAACATGGTTATGAGGAAGGCGGTCTGCTTGTGGGAGAAGCCGGTCAGTTCCAACCACATCGGAGCAAAGGATAAAGCCGACCACGGGAATGAACCGGTGACGCCTTGAGCCACGATTATCTGGAAAGAAGGGATGCTCATCACCGATTTGGCTTCCTCCACCAGCTCCGTTACGTGCGATCGGAATGTCGTTCTGCTGGGAGGAGACTCGGTTGGGGAGCGGGGATCGGTTGCGAAGAAGCGGACCAGTAAACCGACGGCGACGCTCACTATGGCGACGAGGTGGAAAGCTATTCTCCAGCCTGGGACGCCGCCGAGAGTGTGCTCGGCTAGTGAGAGCGAAACTAGGCCACCGATGATCGAGCCGAGGTTGCTCGTGAGCTGGAGCCAGCCGAAGGCCGTTCCTCGGCTAGTGTCGTCGGTTGAATCTGCAACGAGTGACTGAATCGCTGGTGTGGCGATGGCGAGGCCTATTCCGTTGAGAGCTCTCGATACGGCTACCTGATGAGGGAGGTTCCGGAAAGGGACGAGTGAATATCTGAATGAGGATTTGGAGGATGAGAACAAGCGGCGAACCTGGAAGAATGTTGAGGATACGCCGACGAGGAAGGTAGCCGCGGACCAGAGGAAAGCGCCGTATGCGATGATTAGGGCGCGGTTATGCCGAGAAGCTAAATAAGCGGCCAGAGGATAGCACAGAGCCTGAACGATCGATCGGAAAAGAGTCAACGAGCCCAAGCCGGTTGGATCCGCGTGCAGCTCCTCGCCTACTTCTTTGTAAACCGCCGGTAACAGCGACTCGTCCGCTCGTTCCATGATTCCGGCGAGATTGACCAGCACCAGCGTCAGAATTTCTGGCTTCATTGTTTTTCTGACTGATGATGATTCTGAGCTTTTCCGGAGCTTTCTCCTCTCACGATGCGCTTCTTCTCATGATCTGAACGAAGCTTCCGTTCGCTCGTTTCTTCACCGTCGAGATCGAACGCCAAGAGCAGGAGCGCGTAAATTGCCGAATGAAGAAAAGTGCGAAGGCTTTCGAATTGTGTGTGATTTTATAAATGAAGTTCCAGATGATGGCATTTTCGTAAATGAAAGGGTATATGATCGATTTTGAAATTTAAAAACCCTAATCCCCTTTCCCCGGACCGAGAGTGGCTGCATACAAAATCATGATTCGTTCGTATTCCGGGAAGAAGGCCTTCGACTTGTTCATCAGAGGTTCTTATGGTTTCTTCTGCAATGGCGGTGCGTTTCTCTCTACAGTTTCCGTCGAACCGCCTGTCGAGACTCCGAAGGTTTTCGACTTCTTGTTGAAAAAGCACAAGTTTTCGCCGGAGACGGTGCAGAAAGTTGCCTGGCATTTGAGCAGTCTGAAGAATCCTTCCGACTCCGACAAGGTATTGTCGTTCTTGAAGAAAAATGGATTCTCGATCTCTCAGATAGAGAAGATGGTGAAATACAAGCCGCAGTTTCTTACCTGTAGCCTCGAACGCGTCATGAAGCCGAAAATCAAGATTTTTCGGGAATTCGGCTACTCCGCCGACGAACTCGCGGTGCTCGTCTCCGATCATCCTTGGATTCTAAACAAGGCGATGGAGAAGATAGACCATTCGCTGGCCGTCCTGAAGGAGATAGTGCAATCTAATGCCGCCGTCGCCGAGTTGTTACGGTCTTCCGGTTGGTTCCTGACGACGGATCTAAACAAGTCTCTGGTTCCGAACATCGAATTCCTTCAGAGCTGCGGCGTCACCTTGGACCAGTTGAGGAGCACGATCTATCATTTTCCGAGATTCTTTCTCTGCTCGCCTCAGCATTTGAGGGAAAGCGTCCGCAGAGCTGATGAACTGGGAATGAAGAGGAGCAGCAGGATATTCCTCCATGGCGTCCGCGTAATCTCTTCCATGTCGAAGGAGAAATGGGACTCAAAATGGCAGACTCTCATCGACGTCGGTTTCTCCAAGGACGATATCCTGAAAGCTTTCAGGCAGTACCCCGTCGTCTTCGCGGTCTCTCCCGAGAAAATGCTCAAGGTCAAAGAAGTTGTTCTCGCGACCGGGAGGTACGACGCCTCGTGTATCTGCAAGGATGCCAAGTCGCTGGGCTGCAGCATCGAAAAATGGCACAAGCCGAGGTATCAGGTTCTCGAGATCTTGGAGCGTAAGGGAGTGATCAAACGTTGGCCGAATTATACGACCCTCTGCAGGCAGTCGAACCTGAATTTCTATAAGGCGTACATCGAACCGCATTTCGGGGAAGACGAGATAGATGCATTTGGTTTCCGGTTTTGATCGATTCTGGAAGCAGTCGAAAACGTCTACCTGCTCCGAATCATCGACC